>PVJS01000591.1:0-122997 GCA_004027185.1 Glis glis | reverse complement strand
GGGGAGAGAGAGAGAGAGAGAGAGAGAGAGAGAGAGCGCGTGTGCGCACGTGCATGCATGCGCGAGCTGAGGCTGGCCGCGAACCCGGATCCTCCGGTCTCCGCCTCCCAAAGTACTGGGATTACAAGCGTGCACCACCACGCCCGGCTTTATTACTATTATTTTTGCAACAGGGTCTCGCTAGATTCCTGAGAGTCTATCTTGCCCAGGCTGTCCTTGAACCTGTGATCCTCCTGTCTCAGCCTCCCAAAAACTGGGATGACAGGTGTGCTCCATGAGGTCATTTCTAACTTATAGAATTGTGATTCTCTATGAGTAGAGTAGGTCACTTTGTGAAAATTCTAAAAAGCATGTTCATGTTTGAAGTGTGCACTATTCAAGGAGTCACGTCTGTGGGGAAAATACAAGACAGTTTGGCCATGATCTTAGCTAGCAGACTGGTTAGGTAGACTGTATTATTTGTCTCCAGGCCAGTTTCCCTACTAATGCGGGAACATGGTCAACCTATCATCCTAATCCTCTCCCAGAGAAGATAATACTGCAGGGGCCATGGCGAAGGCCGAGGGAGAATTACAAGGCTCCATGTTCCGGCCCTGGCCTCCTTCCTTCCCTTCATAGTCCCTTCTTCTCCGGAGTGTGCTGTCTGTACAGTCTCTTTATTGGTGCATTTTTTTTTTTTTTTTTTGCGGTACTGGGGATTGAACCCAGGGGCGTTCTACCTCTGCGCTACACCTCTGGCCCTATTTTTTTATACTTTATTTTGAAACCGGGTCTCATGAAGTTGTGGAAGGCCTCACTAGGTAGAGAGAGAGGGAGAGAGAGAGACAGAGAGCTGAGGCTGGCCGCGAACCCAGATCCTCCGGTCTCTGCCTCCCAAAGTACTGGGATTACAAGCGTGCGCCACCACGCCCGGCTATTGGTGCATTTTCTCCATCCACATCTGAACTGGCATGATGAAAAGGTCCCTAGCTACCTGTCACCTGGAATAGCCTGTAATACACACTATTAATTCATTTCTATCCACTAGGGTAAAAATTAGAAGATGGGAAGGAAATGACCAAAGAAGAGAAAAGTGATGTATAGAGGGGCAAGAGTGAGCAGTAAGTAAGCAGATGAGGAAGAAATTCGTCCTGTTTTTGAGCCACATATTGCTTCTATATAAAATTTGTTATATTGCTGATTAATCAGTTGAAATAGAGGTGTATAGACCATGAGAGGTTATGATTTGCACATATAAGAAGGACAGCATCAATACTTGATTTTTTTTTTTTTGCGGTACCGGGGATTGAGCCCAGGGGCGTTCTACCACCGCGCTACACCCCCGGCCCTATTTTTTATACTTTATTTTGAAACCGGGTCTCACGAAGTTGCGGAGGGCCTCACTAAGGAGAGAGAGAGAGAGAGAGAGACAGGGAGAGAGAGAGCGAGAGAGCTGAGGCTGGCCGCGAACCTGGATCCTCCGGTCTCCGCCTCCCAAAGTACTGGGATTATAAGCGTGCGCCACCACGCCCGGCTAATACTTGATATTTTTAATGGTGACTTTCCCATTTCTGCTGTGTTGAAAGGACACTACCCATATCACCCCCATTCTTAAAGTAGTTTTCGTGGAATCTGTAGGGTCTGCCTCTTATTTATTAGATCTGGACTCCACTGATAACACTAAATTTCACACTGTCCTGCAGTTATATTAGACCCTTAAACTTGGACTCTCTTTGTACTTCATCATTGTAATTTACACACTGGGCTGGTACATTCTCTTCAAGACAGTCTGTCTTGCGCCTCCAGCTGCTCCCCAATAACCATTGTGCTGAATAAGCACTTATTTCAGTATGTCCTTGATACAATTAATGCAGGCATCTGCAGAAGCGGCCGCGGCAGCAGCAGCTGCACGGCCTAATGGAAGCCAACTTCTGCTTAGCATTGTGATAAAAGAAATAGTTTGGAGCTGGAAGCTAATGTTGGCTTATTTTTAGCATAAAAAGAGTTGCACCTGCCAGGGCTCGCAGAGGACCGAGGTTTGTTGATTACACGTTCTTGTTAGTGTCATTGTTATTGGTAAAATGGGCATGATGTCATCCTTATCAAACTGAATTGGCACCCCGTCGAGTGACAAATAATTTACCCTCTGCGGTTTTATCAGCATGGGCCGCGTGTTAGGAGTGACTGGAGTGCTGAGTTTTCACAGCTGAATGCTGGGGAGCTGCAGAGGTGTATGGAAATGAAAGGGATTGATACTTGTAATCAGTGCACATAGTAATGGCCAAGGTGTAATGAAACATAAGTGCACATTTAGGGTAATTATGCTGCTACCAGGTGGGGCCCTGGGGCTTTGCATGTATGGAAGCTGCTTGAGGTGGCGGATGTGCAGCGAGCAAGACTGCAGCACCATCTGTTAGATTCTCGTTTTCTCATTAATTCTTCTGTCCCCTAAGTCCGGGCTACATTGACTTTGAACAGCACTTCATCTGTCCGGTCTCTCCTCTCATTTTAGTTGGGAGTTGCTCTCCACAGTGGGGTTGATATGATGTAATTTACAATCTCGGCAGTGCGAAATAGATTAAAACAAATCATCTGGTGGATTTTCTTCTTGAGTAAGGCCAACTATCCACAGTAACATTCACGTGACCGTCTGAGTCTAAACCACTTACCATTTTTATAGGGATTATTTTTAAAGAAGGGAATAGCTATATGATTTAAATTAGCCAAATGAATTTTGTCCTTCAAAGTAATTTATAAATAAAGTATAAGGTATATCTAAAAGAGTAAATAGTTACTAAGGTGCATTTTCTTTGGTCATTTTTTAGCTTTATGTTTTATTTCTACAAGCTGATTTTGGTTTTGCATCAGATATAATAGAAGCTTATTTTTCAGTCAAGTTTTAGAATAAGAATATGCAGTGATGGTTGCAAAACAATGTGAATGTTAGAAAATACCACTGAACCTATACATTTAAGAATGGTTAAAATGATATAAAAGAAAATGGTGTTCAAAGTTTTTTGTTGTGTAGGGACACGGGCAGTTTAGAAATTGCTAAATTAATTTAAGTGAATATTTTTATATAATATTCAAAATAAGATACGGCATCAAGCATAATGTTAGTATCTAGTTCATTTATGACTGATTTTTATTATTATGAATATTAATATTAATGAAGCATTTTAAAGGGTCTGGTTATATTCATATCACAAATAATAGATTTTTTTATAACCTGTATTTTATAACAGAGTATAGAGGGTGAAAATAATTTGTGCAGTGTTCTAGGGTCTGTGTTTGCATTTAAGTGCCATTAGATTAGTGATTTCACATTCCCTGTAACAAGCTCGAGTATAGTATATGTACAATCGGATTGGCTCTTTAAGAACTTTGTGTAAAAAATAAAAATGCCCTGATTAAAAATTTTCCACTAAGAGAATCCCCATGCATCTTTCCATTTCATTTCTGTGAATGTTCGTAAAATGGGAAATCAGAGAACAACATGTTAGCTTCTAGAAACTTCCTGGATGCTCTCAGTGACGTGGTCCTTGAGCTGAGTTAGAGCTGTGCTGCAGGGATGTGGGGAGTTTTTCTGTTGGTGACACAGCTGCTATCCGAGTATCCTGCAGCTGATTCCCAGCCTGGTGTCCACATACCTCAGGCTCCATGAAAGGACAGAGCTACAAACTATTTTAGTACTTTAAATGCTCAACTACATTTCCTTTCCATATTTGGATTGAATAAGCCTACTAAAAGATTAATAAAATATTAATAATAGGTTCCCCCTATTCTATTTCTACAAATTTATTTAGGGCAATGAGAAGTGTTTGTAAACTCCTTTTAAGTTACTCACTATCTAGTTGGTGGTGACCAAAATGTGTATCAGCAATACTTTATTTCTCTCCTGAGATTTCCTCATTTGTGTTCAAATCTTTTAAATATTAGGATTTTTTTTGTGTGTGTGGGGGGAACATTCAACATACATTTGTTAGATCACCTATCTGCTGAGCCATGGGATCACACTGCTTGAATCCTTGCTTGACTACTAACTAGCTATGTGACTTTGAACAAGTAACTCAACCTTGCCAAGCCTCAGTCTTGTCATCTATAACATGGAAATAGTATCCTTTACGTAAATTGTGAGTCTTCATGATCACGTAGCCCTAGCATGGGGCTGTCCATGCCCACTCAGTAGATGTGTGATGTGCTGTGGTTCATGTTCTCCAACAAAAGATCCTTGGCATGAAAATGGTTAAAAACTATTTTTCATATTTATCATATTTGGATTATCTTCACAGGAATCATTATGTCAGAAATGTACAAGAATAAGTCATTTTCTCATATTTGCTAGTGCTGCCTATTCCTTAAGAGCAAAGATGGCCTTGTATCCACAGTTCCAAGATAATGGACAAGAAATTTTGACTGACTGGAAGACATTAATCAGTTATGAGAAATATCCGTGAATCTTTCATGACATTTTTAAATGCATGAGATAAAATTCATAGGATTAAAAGAAAAAATAGTGAAATATGATCAATATATGAAAATATTTTGTGATATAGTAATAGCACTACATTACATAACAAGATGCAGCTGTTTGGCTAATAATTACATTTTCAAAGTAGTGGGTGTCATTTCCAGATAATAGAGAATAATTGTAATGTGACGCAGTGACAGTATTATTTCTCATGGACAAAATCACAGGTACTATTAAATACTTTTAACTTGTTGCCTACATTCATAAATTTAGAAATGCTAAATTTTGGCAAGAGATAACTGAGAGCAAAATTATGATGTTTTCTTTCCATTTGTGTTTATCCCCCTACCCTGGCCCCCAGTCTGTCCATGAATACCTTCAAGGTTTCTGGACCCGAGATAAGAACCCCTAGTGGAGTTCTTATCTGCAACTAGCTTTCTTAATGAAAAAGATATAAACAATAACAATGATTGTATCCATTAGCATCCTTGCAGCCATAATCTAAATATCTGACCACATAATTTAGAGGAAAGATTTCTTGACGGTTTTCGGGCTTGGTCCTGTGAACCTGGGGACTGCAGACCTCAGGGCAGGCGGGGCGGAGGAAGAGCAAGCACATGTGCTGTGTTCACATCATGGAGGCTGGAAGCAAGCAGGGGGAGGAGGAATCCTTTATATATCCCCAAGGCCGCACCCCCAGGGACCAGCCACCTACTGGCCTACCAGGTATCACCCAGGTAAATTCACTACAATGAATTTATCCACTGCTGGGATTACAGCCCTCATGACTCAATTACATCAGCTTCAAACATTAAGTGAGCTCTTTAGGGGACATTTTATATCAATGACCAAAAGCAATAAACACACTGACTAGCATCAAAAAATAATTCCAGGGCTCAGTTGTAGAGTTGCTAGAGTCAGGCCCTGGTTCCTACCCAACACTACCAAAAGAAAAAAAAGGGTTAAAAAATAACTAGCCGGGCGTGGTGGCGCACGCTTGTAATCCCAGTACTTTGGGAGGCGGAGACCGGAGGATCCGGGTTTGCGGCCAGCCTCAGCGCTCTCTCTCTCTCTCCCCCGTCTCTCTCTCTCTCTCTCTCTCTCTCTCTCTCTCTCTTTCTCTTTCTACCTAGTGAGGACCTGGTTTCAAAATAAAGTATAAAAAATAGGGCCGGGGGTGTAGCGTGGAGGTAGAACTCCCCTGCGTTCAATCCCTGGTACCGCAAAAAAACAAAAAAACAAAAACAAAAAAAACCCTAAACTAGCAGGATCAGACCAGTGGGTTCATATTATCCTGGCCCTTGACCAAGATCTCTGACCTCTGGTTGAAGGTTCTTCAGTGCTACCTCTATCAGTCCTCTCCTAGATTAGCTATGTCTTAGGAATTGATACTGAGTGGTTCCATGTTATGGTTTTGTGTGCATTTATTGAACTAGAATCCACATTTTCCATGAAATTAATATCATTCCCCATTGAACATATGTGTCACAGCTCTACAGCAGTCATTTAGTTTACAAAGTATCTGTCCCTTTACCTGTGAAGAAAGAATCTTAAGAGCATAGTAGGCTTGGAGTTCTCAAATGATTTGGTCTGAGCTCAAGAATATGCCTAATCTAAAATCTTAAAATTATTTTGCCCAAACAAGAAACAACAGAAAAGACCTAGGCATATTCCTTAGAAATTATAGTTGTATCATTCTACATATCTTTAATTACAGAAGGAGATAGCCACCAAAATATATCATGTGTCTGAAATCCTGTTCAACAATTTACACTATTGAATATACTTTAATTTAAAATGTATGTTTTAGGACAGCATTACTTTATTACTCTGAGAAAGCTTTCTTTTCTTAATGTGCTCTTTCTTGATTATCTCTTCCAAAGGTTAATTCATTATTATAGTTTTGATTACCCAAATTGTTCTCAGAACTAACAATTTAGCAAGGGTCATCAGAGTGTAGAGAAAGATTAATTTTGGCTTTCAAGATGTTGCAGGATTCTGGAGGAGGTAACCTTTAAACTGATTTCGAAGGCCCTGTGGGACTTGGTAGATGGTAATATGGGAAAAGACATTCCCCATTCTGAGCTGGAGAAACAGTGTGAACTCATATAAAAGCGACAGGCATGTGTGTTTGAACCAGGGAGGCCACACAGTCTGAATGGCTATGTCTGTGGCAGTGTGTAGTGGGATTTTTAGAGGCTGAATTATGGGAACCTTATATTTCATGCTCAGAAGTGTAATCATTACTGTACTTATTTGGGAGAAAAAGCCAATGTTTTCTTTTTCTTTTGTAATCAGAGAGAACACATGTACAAATTTACATTTTAGGAAAATCAGGTGTAAATAAAAGATGATTTTAAAAGGGAAGACACTGGTGATAGAGGTCATTAAGGGCTGTTAAAATGTTCCAGGTGGAGACTTAAGCTTTGGTATTGGTTGTTGGAAAGGATGGGTTAGAACCAAAGGATGCTTTCGAATATAGCTTTTGAAAAACTGGAGAATGAGGAAATGAACACTGTCCCAAAGGACAGGAAAAAGATGTGTCAGTAATGTAAGTTGAAATCAAAACAGAAGCAGCATTTTGTAAAGGATAATTTTATTTTGGGCTTAGTTTAGTCTTGTGCTGTGGTCTGAATATTTGTGCCCTTCCAAAATCCATATGCTGAAATCGAATCCCTGGTGTGTTGGCATTAAGAGGGGGGACTTCTGGGAGGTGAGTGGGTAACAGGGCAGAGTTCCTGGGCATGGAATTTGCACCCTTAGAAAAGAGGCCTGAGGGAGCTTGTTTAACCTCCTTTTCCCTTCTGCAACATGAGGAGACAGAGTCTACCATCTGTGACCTCACCAGACACTGAGTCTGCTATTGCCTTGCTCTTGGACTTCCCATTCTGCAGAACTATGAGCAATAAACTGCTCTTGTTTATAAATTGCCCAGTCTAAGGTATTTTGTTATAGTAACCTAAATAGATTAAGACATCTCTTTTTTTGTAGAAAAAAATATAGATGTCCATTCTGAAGTATCATCTGAAGCTCAGTAGTGAAGTTCAGGTTGGAATGAAGTTTTAGGTTTTAGGAGTCAAACACTGGAGCAAAAAGCTGAAGAGGTGCTGCTGTTTTACAGAGTTTAAGTAGGATGGGGTTTCAGAAGAGATCTTTTGATATGATAAGTAGGAAGTCATTATGTTCAGAACAATTTAATTGGACTAGTTACTCTTGGACTTTAGTGTGCATAAGAATTACCTAGGAAGCTTGTCAAAAATTTAGGAACTCTTTATCACAGGTTGCTAGCATTAGAGAAGGATCTGGAAGTCTGCATTATAACACTAGATGATGGTGATGAAGATGATAACAATCATAATGGTAGCTGATACATGTCAAGGACTTATGATATGTCAGACACTGGTAAGTTGATTGTATTAATAATTATGATCTCATAACCCTATTAGTTAGATACTGTAACATTCCTATTTTGTGAATGAGAAATGGAATCATTAAGAGGTTAAGTAACTTTCACAGATTTACATAGTTAAGAAATGGTGGCTTTGTTGGCCATGATCTTGAATATTCTGTTGTTTTATTTTTGTGGTATTGAACCCAGGGCATTTTACCTCCAAGCTACACCCAGCCCTATTTTTATTTATTTTTTTATTTCTATTTTTTGCAGTACCAGGGATTGAACCCGGGGCATTCAACCTCTGAGCTACACCCCCGGCCCTATTTTTTATCCTTTATTTTGAAACCGGGTCTCACACTAAGTTGCGGAGGGCCTCACTAAGTAGCTGAGGCTGACCGTGAACCCGGATCCTCCAGTCTCAGCCTCCCAAAGTACTGGGATTACAAGCGTGCGCCACCACGCCCGGCTCTGTTTTTATTTTTTATTTGAAACGGGGTCTCCCTAAGTTGCTGAGGGCCTCACTAAGTTGCTGAGGCTGGCTTCAAACCTGTGATCCTCCTGTCTCAGCCTCCCAAGTACTGGGATTACAGGCGTGCGCCACCATACCTGGCTGATTATCCTGTTATTCCCAGAATCAGAACCATAGACCAGGGCCCATCATTGGTGTTCCATTGACCCAACACCATATCCACCAACGTCCTCAGTCATTGTGTTTATTTCTGTGGGTGTTTTAAAAAGCATTTCTTTGTTTCATATTATACTTCTTGTGACATTGTCTTGACCTTGCTTAATTTGTAATATTCTCTGATCCTTAAAATATGTCAGTGACCAGACTTTTCTTAACATCCAAGAGGCTCCAGAGAATAATTACATAGTGGCAGATCCAGAATTCTGTGTAGAAGGGTCTAAGGTAGCAGTCCCCAGATGGAAGAGCTATGGTTTCAAAACAAGCACACTGATTTTACTTAGAGTTATGTCTGTTTGAATTGGCTTGAAGGGAATTCGGCCTGGGATATGGAGGTAAATAATTGGGGTTGGGGGTGGGGTCAGTGGAGATTGCTAAAGCCTTATGGAAGCTACCTTTTGGTACCCCCAACAATGGAAAGGCTGTAAATGGTATGGTAGTTGATGAAATTGTATAGAGGAAACGGTGTTTCCACACTAAAAGCTGTTTATGCATCTTTCTAGATCACAAGGAAGTAAAAAGGAAAATTTGATATTACTGAAGAGAGGCATCTTAATAGGCAGGGGAATGATTTCAAAGGAAATGGGAAAAGTCAAGCTGAAGATTAGGGACATTTCCTATTCTGACACAAGGAAAAAGGGGCCTAAATGTAAAACAGAGAGAGAAAGAGAAATGTTGAACTGATGGGAGGAAGGTTAAAGATTTCAAAAACGGATGCTTAATAAGTAGGTAGCAAGGCTGCCTATTAGCCAGTAAGCACTGGGGATTTGAGTAGCATCGTTGTATATGTGCTGATAATCGTATATATCTATAAACCTTTGGAGTGGTCAAAGAAAAAATAGGAGAAACCTTAGAAGTCTTCATAGACCGTCTCACTGCTTGGAATTAGGATGCTTCACGTTGACTATTGTTTCTGAGGTATGGTGGGGGCGGGACGGCTGGTTCCAGGAGGGGGCAGCAGCGCTGTAAGCATTTGATTTGGCTCTGTCCTTTCTCTGTTCACTTGGCTTTCAAAATTTAAGTCGTAATGTGTTTTCTGTCCTTATTACCTTAACGAATGAAAAAGAGAGGGTCTCTAAAGCTGCTTAATAATCTCACAATATATTAATTTATTAGTCTCACATTACTAAACATGGCAATTGTGGAACATACAAAGGTACTGAACATTATCCTCATATATACTAGTTCTATTTGAAACATTTGGTATGATTTAGACCTCATTCTGTCCTGACTGTGTGTGTGTGACTCGTATAATAAGACATTCAGAAAAGGCTCACCAGCTTAACTAGCTTTTAAAATATAAACTGTGGGAATATATGACTAATTGGGATTGTTGAAAGAATCTTTAACACATAAACATTAATTTTTATTGAGCAGGGACTGAATTGAAAAAGGCTAAACTTACAAGTTAAAATCATTTGACGATCTCACTGTGGATTCAGAATTTCAGAAAATGTAAATAAATTAAAATGTAGGCAGTGTTTTACCATCTGTAATGGATTAGCATTCCATTTTTACCAGCTGCTGCTGGGGCTTTCAAAGCTGACTCAGGATCTGAACACTGGTGGGTTGCTGCTGATAAATACAAGAACCTGTAGTTTGAACCTGGCAGAACTGGACTGGTGGTTAGAAAAGTCTCTGCCATTTTAAGTAGCCAATTCTTCTACTTGGGGCAAGAGTTAAGTGTATACCTTGTGTACAGTTGTTGCCAGACAGATGAGGAGCCTGAGCGCAGGCTGCTGGCTGCCAACCCTCAGAACCTTCGGGATGCCCTTGCTGTCGAGGGTAGTCATCCACGGAGGGAAAAACGAATAAGCAAAGACTCCCTAGCAGTCATCTCTTATGTAGCAGACACATCGTAGGCAAAATGGCAGGATCTGTATAGCGGCGGGAAATTTCATACCCCGGATTAAGTTCACTTTATATTTTTTCCTTTCCAAAGCATTTATCTTGAGCATGTAGGAGGTAATGATTTCTTGGAAAGACTATACGTTTTTCAAGTCGGACAGATGTGAATTCAATCCTGTGGCTTCTTGGACACGTGATCTTATGAATCAAATTTCTTAAACTTTGTGAGCCTTGGTTTCCTCACCTGTAAAAGAGCAGTAGTGACACCCATCTGACAGGACTGTTGGGACAATTCATAGTCCCTGGAGAGCCACCTCAAGCTGAGACTGTTTCTATGGGCCTGAAAAGATATAAATGAAGACAGCCCAGCAGAGGCCTGTGTTGCCACTGTGCCACTCAGGGCATAGCACCCATCCCAGAGAGCTGCCGCGGTCACATGCATGCCACGTGACGGTCTGTGATACCACCAGTGCAAGAACTCCTAGGAGGGTTTAGCATTTTCTCTGTAATAAGGTGTCTGAAGGATAGTGCGTTCATCTCAAAGACAAGAAATTACTTCTGTGCTTAGTGTGCTCTTACTGTTTTCCCTTGGTGTAGACTTGTTAAAAGAACCAATTGGTAGTGAAAGTTTTTTGCTTACTTTAGAATTGCAACTTTTTGGTATCTCAAATGCTTCTATTGCCAGGTTCTTGCAAACTCTATATATTCTGATTCTATAAGCAGTAACAGACAAACCTAGGATTTATTGTATAATTATCAGGCATTTTGTTTTCTTTCCTTGTATTGATGAGACCAGTCACTTTTCTGTTGAGTATTGTGTTTTTGCACCTTTAATTAGTGAAAACAGTTGGTTAAAGAATTGATTGGTTCCCACTATGACACATACACACATACACGCGCGCACCAACTGATTGCTCGGTCTCCTTCCTTCTGTATTATCAGTCTTCTTATTATAAATTAGACTTCTTCTAGATACTATACATTTACATGCTAGCCAGAACCAGCTTAGAAAATACATTTATTTAAATACATATATTTAGTTATTTAGTCAACACATTTATTTAGCATGAGATATGTGGTAGGTATTGGAAGACATAGAGGTAACAGCACAATTCTAGCCATGTGAGCTTATGTTCTAATACAGGATGTTGTGACTGCCGTGAGAGCAGGAGAATCAATAGCATTCACACTGAATTCTGATCAGTCCTGTGATGGGGAAGACTTGTGTAGTTAGGAAAGTTTTTCTGCAGGCAGCGATGTAAACTATGGAACACTAGCTAGGCGTGGTGGCGCATGCCTGTAATCCTAGTTCTTGGGAGGCTGAGACAGAAAGATCACGGGTTCAAGGACAGCCTCAGCAACTTAATGAGATCCTGTTTCAAAATAAAAAATAAAATAGGGCTGGAGGTGTAGCTTAGAGGCAGAACGCCCCGGAGTTCAATCCCCAGCCCTCCCCCTCAATGTAAACATAAATATGTACATATATATATGGAACGCTTCACCAAAAGTAAGTTTGTAACAGCAAATTATGACTCAGAGGTATGAAAATACCTTAACTGTTATAAATAAGCATAGTGAATCTGACCCTAATAGATTTTTTTTTAGCGGTACCGGGGATTGAACCCAAGGGCGTTCTACCTCCGAGCTACACCCCTGGCCCTATTTTTTATACTTTATTTTGAAACCGGGTCTCACGAAGTTGCAAAGGGCTTCACTAAGTAGCAGAGGCTGGCCGCGAACCCGGATCCTCTGATCTCCACCTCCCAAGTACTGGGATTATAAGTGTGCGCCACCACGCCTGGCCCTAATAGATTTTTGAATGCTGCATGCAGGTCTTTGTAATCTAAAACCTATTGAGATTTAAGGAGTTTTCAGTCTCATGTCTTGCAAGCATCTTTGGAGCTTTCAGGGCCCTTCTCTCTATAGTTGCTGTCTGTTCCCATCATCACAGAATCTTCAGGTGTCCCCAAGGCTGACCACTGAGATGACCTATCTGGCCACCATCAGACCAGCCGAGCTCACTCCCTTGGGGCTACGACCAGTGTCAGTGATTTACTAGTGAATCACTGAGCATTTCCCTGCCTGGCTCTGACCCTTCTTCCTTAGCTGTAGTTCAGCATGAACTCAGAGAACCTGTTTGTGACCCTAACTTAGTTCTGTGCACATTTCTTACGGTTACTCATCCTTGCATGACTCAGGCCTCGGTCCTTGTTTCCGGCATGTGCATTGGGGTCACTCTGAATTGAGCCTGCTTTCTCGTAGAAGCAGACTCCCTTACTTTCCTTGTTTTGACTTGTCCCTCGAATGTTTGAAGTGTCTGTTGTTGGCTCTGTGCGGTCAAATCCTAGCTCCTGAGGCTGGGAAGTTAGCCATCTGTGGTCTCTATTTCCAGCCTTTCCTTGACCACCCACTTCCTGCACCTCCTGTCGAACACACCCACTTAGACTTTTCCACATGCATCTCCTGCGATCCCTACCAAGATGGTGGGTCTTTGCTGACCCTGCTTCCTTCTTTCACCCTGAGCTCAAAATTCCTACATCTGGTTTAGAACTTGCCCTGATTTCTTGTATCAGAAACAATCTCTTCTTTTTGGCTTTATTGTGTATTTAGTGATACTTTATTATTTCTACTTTTTATTGTAGTTAATGGTATTATTTATATCTCGTCACCTCTACTAGATTGTAAGTATCCCATATAATTTTACTAATGGGATGGACTAGGGTCTCAGTCTTTAAAAGTAACTAAGAAAAGCAAGATTGAATGCCCTTCTCATCTGTTTTTTATCTAATATGTTTCTCCCTCTCCACTGAGGCTTTGATCTCAACAGCCCTTCCTGTGCTCACCTAACACAGATCCTACCCAGCCCTTCTTCTTCCATACAACACTATTGCCCCGGATTCCCTCAAGTGTTCAATACATCTTGTTTTGTTTTGTTTTTTGGTGGTGGTACTTAGGATTTAACCCAGGGGCATTCTATCTCTGAGCTATACTCCAAGCCCTATCTATTTATTTATTTATTTTCCAAAACAGGGTCTCATTAAGTTCCAGAGGTCCTCACTATATTGCTGAGGCTGGCTTCAAACCTGCGATCCTCTTAGTACTGGGATTACCAGTGTGTGCCACCACGCCTGGCTTCAATAAATCTTTAAAGCTAACAGTAACAGTTCTATCAGACGTTATATAAGTCTCCCCCATTAGTGATTATTCCAGTACTAAGATGATAGAAAAGTATTTGCATAGTCTTAGTACCAACAACCACGTAGCTCTCTTTTCTGTTTTGTCAACCCTGAAAATCTCTACTACTAACTATAAAACCAAGCTCCCTAAAAGGGGCAAGGCACTTTGGTAGTGTGAGGACAGGGTGAAGAAATTGGTTTGAAGTATTGCTTTTCTGTGGACAGAAGTAGAGTTCACCTCTTGGATTCAGAACTGCTCTTCTATGGGTTAAAAACACTCTCAGTAAATAATATTTCCTGCCTGAGATCTCATCCACTTTGACAGTCTTTATGCCATTTAACTTTCAAAAACAACCTTTTCGGGTCTTTATTATACTCACTTTGACAGATGAAGAACTGGAGATTCAAAGTTTCAGAAAGCAAGAAGGTATATCCGGGGGTCAGGCTTACTGTTGTCTATGGCTGGCATTTTGAAATTTAAACTTCATTCTTCTTTGATACTTGATATGAGCAAATTCCTTCTGTCCCTGCTGGGTTTCCTAGACTGCTTACAACAGCCCTCCTCTGACTTTCCTAGCTTCTCTGGTTCTGAAAAGTATCCCTGCTTCCCTGTACTCCTGACTCCTGCCCTGTCCCTGCCCACGCCCTGGAGCCATGCTGAGCCAGGGAATCCTGCTCACCCAACAGGAAATTAACCAGCTTTTTAAAACAGAGCCTCTTCCCTTTAGTCATTAAAGGTTTGCCCTGACTGTCCATTTTTAAACTATAGTACAAAATTTTGATGGTAATGATGATCTTTCTGTTTTTCTCACTTTTTGCTCCTTGACGTTTTAAACCTCTGTGCACCTTCCTCGGCCAGTCCTCTGGGTGTTAGGAGCAGAGTAGCCTGCTGTGTTTTTGGAATGATTCTGTCAGAAAACTGTTTTGTTTATCATGATAGTAGGATGGCTTGACTTAGAGGTTGTGACGTTATTAGTTGAGTGATTTTTTTTAAAAGTGTTTTTGTAAATAAATCATTTTCTCTAACACACATTCACACCGAGGGGCATATTTTATATTTGAGTTTCCATAAGTAATTTCCTTATGCATTAACATGAAAAAGTTTGCCAAGGGCTTCAGAATACTTAGAGTGGGACTAGTAAGTAGTTAATAATAGTGGGTAGTTCTACATATTTTGTTATGGTTTTACTTTTTAACTCCATCAATAGACTAAATTACTTCAGGTTTTATAATTTTTTAATGTGTAACAAAAGGCCATATCATCAGATATGTCTTACCTATAAGAATGTATTTTTATAAGATCGTTTCTGTTATTTATTAATTTCTCTGTGACCTATATGTTCTATGTATACACAGACCCCTTCTGAATTTATATATAAATGTGAGTCTGAAAACACATTTGAAGGCTGATTATCTAAAATTCAAACGATTGACTTATGTGTTATGAAGGGGAGGGTTGCTGAGTAAGTTCCACAGACAGAAGTATTAAACCTCTTAGCATTGGTTCCTGCACACTTGAGCAGTTGGGCCTGTGGGAGGGAATTCACAGGTAACGTGGTGGATGGATTGCAGGGCTTTCTTGGCAAGGGGCCATTGGCTCTCGGAGGATGAGGAGAGTCATCCTGGCATCCTCCCTTCCCACCTCTCCATTCACACTTAACTCTTTACTTTGAACATATTTTAGGATGTAGATATGTGTAAAGATGGCAAGGTAATATGGATCTATTATGTTGTCTTTCACATAGCTAAGCACTCACTAAGTGGACTGGTTATTGTCTAAGTGTGATCCTTAAGACAACTGCATCAGCATCTTCTTCATCCTGGAACTTTAAGGAACATTCCCAATCATCTGACTTGCTTGTTCAAAGCAAAGATTGTCGGAGTCCATCTCAGAGTTAATGATTCCGTCGGTCTGGAGTAGAACTTGAGAATGTGCATTATTTTCAAGTTCCAAGATGCTGTTGCTGGTCCTGTTCTACACTTCAAGAAACAGGTTAGTCTGCTGGGCATGGTGGCGCATGCCTGTATTTCTAGTATTTGGGGGAGGATCACAGGTTCGAGGCCAGCCTCAGCAACTTAACGAGATCCTCAGCAACGTTGTGAGACTCTGTTTAAAAATAAAAAACAAATTTCAAAAAAGGGGCTGGGGGCATAGCTCAGAGGTAGAATGACTGGGCTCAATCCCTAGTCAACTCCCCCCCCCCAAAAGCAAGATTGGTCTATGATTCCCTCTTTGACTTATATATTCATAAGCATATATTCTGTGTATGTTATGTGTAAATGGATAAAATCCAATTCTTTATTCTGAATACTGTTCATTTGTTATTGAGAATTTATTTTTAGCTCACTCTTCTTGTGAAGGGGCTCTGTGTATTTTCTAACTTGACCACTTATAGATGCTAAAGCTATTGATTTTGCTATATTTACCTAGACATTTGATTGAGCTTTCTTATTAATTATTAATCCTGTAGCTTTTTAGTTGATTTTATGGGGGTTCTAGATAAACAACCACATTTTGTCTTTTTTTTCCCTCTTTGAGCTCCACTTATCCCTAAAATGGCTGTGAAATGCCTTTGTCTGCAAATGTTTCCTTTTTTTAAAAAATGGTTTTATTTATCAAGCCTAGTCTCCTTAATACATTTTAATGTAATCTTAACCCCCCCCCAAGTAAAACCCCACAAAATCTAAAATCATTCAGCTTCTCGAGGCATGAGGGAAGCGCACCTTCAAATTGCATTTCAGATATTGCTATGTATTCGATGCAGTCACCAAAGGTTAAAAGATTGGTGACACTAAATGTTGTCATGTAGGGGTGTGGAACAGCTGGACTTCTCACTTTCACACGTTGTTGCTGGGAATTCAGGTTTCTATCTACTTTGGAAAAACGAAAAAGGTCAGGCAGTTTCTTACAAAAGTAGACATATTCTTGTCTTGTGATTCAGTAATTCTATTTACTGAAGAGACCTTTTAAAAGGAGTCATAAGAAGACTTGAACAAGATTACATATCCTTTCATAGGGCCAAAACTTAGAAACAGTCCATGTCTCCATCAGTAGAAGCCTGAGCCAACAAAGTTGGGTTTATTCAAAAGGTGGAATATTGCTTAGTAATGAAAAAGGAATGAACTATTGATTTAAACAATAACAGGGTTGTATTTCAACAATATCATGCTGAGTGAAAGTAACATTACACAAAAATGTGTGGAGTATGATTCCATTTTCCTGGATCTCTGGGGTAGGCGAAACTAACCTGTGGTGGGAAAAATCAGATTATCTGTTGTCTCCAGGCCTGGGGGTGGGAGAGATTGTCTGATAAAGTGCATGGGTCACTTTGAAGAGGAGTGGCACTGCTCTATTTCTTGAGAGTAGTTTGGGTTCCACAGGTGTGTAGATTTGTCAGAAGGCACTTAAGATCTGTGCATCTCATTTTATCTAAATTTTGCATCAGATAAAACGCTAGCTCATGATATAAACAAGAAAAAATAATCACGAGCTTGGAAGATGATAGTCGTGTAGTGACATAAAACAGCTGCATGTTTATGGGACTGTGAGCGCCGCCTGGGGCAGTCAGCCTGATGTTTTACAGTGCACTCGCCATGTATGTTAATAACTACCGCCGTAGGCTACGACTTGATGTTTCTCGTGGCTTAATTATCAATTTGTAGACTCTAAGCAAGATGCACAAGGAGCGTTTATGGAGGTTTTCCTTCTCAAGAACGTCCTCTCCGGTGCTGAAAGCTTTGGGGTCCAGATTGGAGCACTGTAAGCAGCCATGAAGAAAAACGTGCTCGGCAATGCATGGGGAAGAGTCAACGCGCAGTAGATATTCCAGATATTTTCGGGAGAGAAAAAGCATTTATAAAATCACATTTTTCTGTTAATGGCAATCACAATTTCAACTAATCTGATGGAAAATAAACATGTAGTGGTTCTCAGAACCTTCTGGTGACTTTCAGAGCTTTCTGTCTTGAGCTCTCTAGTCATTCTTTAACATTCCTTAAAATAAGCCACTTGGAGTAATGGTTCTAAATACATTTCCTGAGATTCTGATTTCCTGAGGGTCTGGGATGACCTTAGTCTTGTTTTTTTTTTTTTTTTGGTACTGGGGATTGAACCCAGAGGTATTTGACCTCTGAGCTACAACCCCAATCCTATTTTATTTTTATTTTTGAAATAGGGTCTTGCTAAGTTGCTGAGACTGGCCTTGAACCTGTGATCCTCCTATCTCAGCCTCCCACGTAATGAGATTTCAGGTGTACACCACCATGCCAGGCCGACCTTAGTCTTTTTAAACAAGTAAGTGCACGGGTGACTCAGCAAGTTGTTTGGGAAGCATTGTACTCAGCTTATAAGTAAAGGCATTGGGTGAGAAATACTCATATTTCTTAGTTGGTGATCAAGAAGAGCTTATTAACTCAGTATAATAATATTATTATTATAATGATAACAAGGTAATCCAATTGAATATTTTATTTTTAATTCTTTTGGTACTGAGGATTGAACCCAGTGAGCATTGTACCTCTGAGCTACACCCATATCCCTTTTTGTAAAAAATTTAAATTTGAAATAGGATCTCACTAAGTTGCTGAGGGGCTTGCTGAATTGCTGAGGCTGACCTCAAACCTGTGATCCTCCTGTCTCAGCCTCCCAAGTACTGGGATTACAGGTGTGCCCCACCGCACTGGGCTTGAATTAAGCAATAATTGTACTCTGGTCACTCTTCTGAAAGCTTCCTTTGCATTAACTTGTTTAATCGTCATGAAAGAGGGAGGTGATATTATCTTCTGTCACACAGGAAGAAACAGGTGAGAAGGTAAATACTTTGTCCCAGCACAAAGATAGTGGCCGAATACAGCTTTAAACCCAGGCATTCTGACTCCGGAGCTCAAGGCTTAGCCAGTAATTTACATGGCCACAGTGTGGGTTTAGGGAGAAAGGCTTGCTCATTTGAGGGTTGGAAGGAGTTTTCTGGAGGACAGTACTGGCGTGAAATCATGGTCTGGAGTCTTAGTCCTCCCTCTCTTCCCTCCTCCCCATACCCCAGCACCAGAGGTATTGAACTGAATGGATCCAGAGCCTCTGATGTGATGCTTGCTATGGGCAGGAAGACCACAGCCCGCCCCGATCAGTGACCCTCCCTCCTGCAGCCTTCTCGCCCTGGTCCGCACCTGGGGCTCCTGGGCTCTTGCTGTTCACCTGCTTGTCTTTGTTAACTTTGGGCTGTCTCCAGGCTTCTTCCTCAGCTCCACTTTCGGTGACGGCAGCATCTTTAGTGGCTGCCACTCTTTTGCCTCTTTCGCACCTTTGCGACCTGTGGCCGTGGCGCGTGCATCTCTGTTAAAAGCCAATGCTTCTGTCACTACCCCCACCCCAAAAAGAACAAACCTGACCCCAAAGTCGAGCTTGGATTTGATTACCGTAACTCAGATGACATGGGGACGTGCTAAACTGCGCTTCAGAGATGGACTCAGCAAAATCCAGAGCCGGGCGTGGTGGCGCACGCTTGTAATCCCAGTACTTAGGAGGCTGAGACCGGAGGATCCGGGTTTGCGTCCAGTCTCAGGTTCTTAGTGAGGCCCTCCGCAACTTAGTGAGACCCTGTTTCAAAATAAAGAATAAAAAAACCACGGCTGGGGTGTAGCTCGGAGATAGAATGCCCCTGGATTCAACCCCCAGTACTGCAAACAAACAAACAAAAAACATAAAAACAAAAGCCAATGCTCTGTCACCACCACCACCCCAAAAAGAACAAACCTGACCCAAAATTTGAGTTTAATTTGATTACAGTAATACAGATACCATGGGGATGTGCTAAACTGCACTTCAGAGATGGACTCAGCAAAATCCAGACAGGAGGGAACTTTATAGGACCCAGGACACAATTTCTTCAACAAAGAAAGAATTGGGGAGCAGTTAGGAGGGAGAGGAAGAGAAAGAGAAAGATGGAAGGGTACCTTAGATAAAGATATTTAAAATGGAAATGAGATAGATGTGCAGGCCTCTTGTGGAAATTTTTAACCAGATTATTATAAAACAATTATAAAATCAAATACTGATGTTTTTGAAAATTACTTTAGAATTTTTTAGGTGTGGTAATAATGAAATATTTATGAGTGAAAGACATATTTGAGTTTTGCCTCAAAATCCCTGGGGGGCGAGTGGGGCTAGGTGGCCAGTAGCCAGTATTTGTTGAAACTGACTGATAAGTTCATGCAAATTCGTTAACTACACTGTTTGCTTGTATGTCTATGCTTGAAATTTTCTATATTACAAAGTTAAAATGGCTGAGGTATAGCTCAGAGGTAGAGTACTTACCTAGCATGTATGAGGCTCTGGATTCAATTCCCAGCACTGCAAAAAAAAAAAAAAGTTAAAATATGTGCTCATAACGCTTCTTTTTCTACACAAACTACCAGAATTAATAAAGCAGTTCTCATCTTAAAATTTATGTTTTTCTAAGGAGAGTTTTTTGTTGTCTTTGTTGTTAAATCTCATACTAACTATCCGCTGTCACCTTGGCCTGGTAAGATTTTGTGGCAGTATTTTCTGTCAGAGCTCTTCTGTCAGAAAATACTTTTAAGTCAAACTTTGCAGGAGCAGTTGCCTTGGCATCTGTCAATAGAGTTTGATCGGACTGGTTAAATTGAATGAATTAAACTGAGTCAAAGTCAAGTGGACGAGAACCTTCTGGTCTTCCACTGAACATCTGTTCCTGTGACAGGCTCACAAAGGTCACTTTTACTGATTTACCTGAGTAGAATTCCAGGGAGCAGGTGCAAGTCCTTTGCTTCTTTTGTCCTGCACCTGTCCCACCTCAGTAAGTAGAAACAGCTGTTGGGAGCAGAATGGCATTGCCCTGTGGGTGGATCTGGAATGATCCCAAATCCGCAGCCCTTTGTGCTGCCTCATTTTAGAAAGTTGAGACTTCTGACTTGGCATCACAAAAGAAGCACATCAGGACATCTTAATAATGCACTAAGTTCTTGGGGGTTTTGGCTGGAGTCAGTAAGAGGATCCTCAGCCACTGAGTCCCTGCACTGAATGCAATTGATAGCCAGCTACTGCCGGGAGTGTTCTGTGGTCCTTCCTTGTCTGAGAGCCAAAGAACATTCGAGTTCAGTGTGCCCGGCTCCTCCTCCAAACAACTAAATGTTTCTTGGCATTTTCAATTTAGAGCTTATGCCTGTAGCAACTGCATTTCAATAATCATGACAAATGACTAGGGGATACATGTTAAGGAATAAATGCCTGAATTATTTGAGTGGGGAGGGCCTGACCGTGGGGGTAAAAATAATTAAATTTTGCAGTGCAATTGCTTTGTGTAGTTTTTGTTCTTATCTATAATGTTTCTAAGACTTTTTGACTGTGTAGAATATCTTATAGTTAAATACTTCTATTATTAGATGAAGAGTTTTCACCTATTTGCAAAATTGGTGTGACTTGGGATAAGATATTTGACATCTGTATATACTTCAGTTGTCTGTTCTCCGAGGTGTAGATGCTGCAAAAACCAACTTCATAGAGGGCTCTAATGAAGAAATGCATGCAAAGGGCTTTTCACAGGGACTAACTACTCAGTAACTTAGGATTACTATTATTACTATTAGTAATAGTAGTATAATAGTATGAGAGCAGAAAGATTGGTTATATGGCTTTGGATGTTATTAGAACAAAAATTAACATTTTTTTCATGCTAATAATGTGGTCCCTGTCAAAGCATTCAAGTGATATGACTATAAATAAAATTATAAATGCATAGAAAAGAGTCATATTTTAAACTATTGGTTGTGTAATTGTGTGCTAAGTGCATTTTTATCAGAGGGAGAATAGGAGGATATTCACCTATTGATTGCATGCTAAAATGCTATTTGGGAGTCAATCCGATGTAATCATTTCTAGTTCAGCATATTTTTAACCTCAACTATTTGATTCTTTAAAAAACTATCTCAGCTATTTCTAGACAAGTTTTGTTTGGCAAATTAACATATTTATTAAAAATATTTTTCTTATACCATTTGGGTTGTTTTCATCAATAAATAGTGATAAATTTAGTAGCATTACATATTTGGAATCTAATAGTCTGCATCCTACGCTCTCTTTTTTCTGTGCTTTCAAACATAATACATAATTCTTCATGTGGCCTGGCGGGAGGTTATATTAACACCTTAAATTTTTTAAAACTGCCAAATTTTTGCTTTTTTAAAAAATATATATATAGTACTAGGGAATGAACCCAGGGCCTTTCTATCTCTGTGCTATATACCCCCACCCCTTTTTATTTTTTATTTAGAAACAGGGTTTCCTAAAGTTACCACATGCTGGCCTGGAACCTATAATCCTCTTGTCCTATTCTCCCAAGCACTGGGATTACAGGCGTGGGCCACAGCACCCATCTTGCCTTGTTTTTAAAGGAAAATTTGAGTGCTCTTCTTCTTTATGAAGGCTATTCTTCTGAATCAGAGCTTTTCCATGTAGGGAAGTTTGAAGAAGGTCTTTCATTTCATGTTTAAGTGTAGGAGGCATAATAACTGGAGCCTTATTTATAGAGATAACCATCATTGAAATTTTATGCCAAGTTGTGTGCTTTTAAACTTAATTTGGGGCAAATAAAAATAACTACTAAGTTATGCACTTCGGCGCTGGGGGCGTGGCTCAAGGCAGAGTGCTTGCCTAGTGTGCACCAGGCTATAGGCTCCTCCCCCAACACCAAAAAAGAAAAAAAAAACATTAGGCACTTAGAAATTGTAGTCTTGGGCAAATCAAGTAACATGAAATATGTAGCATAATATAACTACTACTCAGAAATTTTCCAGAGAATAAATAAATGTTAATTTCATCACATGCTTTTTAGATTCTTTGGCTTTTTCTGAAAGAAACAACATATTATCTTAAAGTGGAAGCTCCCTATCATCACATACAGGTTCAGTTCACCTGCTTTTCTACCAAAACTAACTGTTGTCATGAATTTGGTATGGTGTGTGTGTGTGTGTGTGTGTGTGTGTGTGTGTGTAAAGTTTGTGATAATTAAAAAAGTGGTTCCATACTCTCAAGTATTTTTTAGATTTCTTTTTTCACTCATTTTATGGAGTTATCCATGTTAGTCTTTTTTAAAAATACTTTTATTGGTGCATGGTAATTATACATGATAATAAGGTTCAAAGTGATATCAACGTACATGCTCACAGCACTTGATGTATCTCCCTCTGCATCCCACCCCCTCCTTCTCTTCCCTCCCCATTCATGCTAGTGAGATTGGTAATGATGACCTTCATATATGGACATAGCCTTATTTGAGCTGTTTCCTTCCTCAGTCCTCCATTTCTCCTTCCCCACCTCCCTTCCTCAATCCCCTTCCACTTTCCTATTGGTCTCTTTCCTCATTGATCTGAAGTTCCTTTTGTTTCCTATTTTCTCTCTAGCTTCCACATTTGAGAGAAAACATATGACCCTTGACTTCCTGGGACTGGCTGATCTCATTTAGCAAAATATTCTCTAGTTTCATCCATTTTCTTGCAAATGATATAATTATGTTCTTCGTTATGGCTGAGTAAAATTCCCTTGTGTGTATATACTCCATTTTCTTTATCCATTCATCTGCTGATGGACAACTAGGTTAGCTCTATAGTTTATTATGAATTGTGCTGCTATAAACATGGATATGCATGTATCAATATAGTATTCTGATTTTAATTATTTTGGAAAGATACTGAGGAGTACTATAGCTGGGTCATATGCTGGTTCTATTCCTAGTCTTGAGGAACCTCCATACTGATCTCCATAGTGGTTGTACTAATTTATAATCCCACCAAGAGTGTGTAAGTTCCTATTTCCCCACCTCCTGGCCAGCAGTTATTATTGTTTATATTCTTGATGATACCATTCTAACTGGAGTTAGATGGAATCTCGATGTAGTCTTGATGTACATTTCCCCGATTGCTAATAATGTTGAACATTTTTCATATATTTGGACTTTTGTAATTCTTCTTTTGAGAAGTGTCTATTCAGTTCAATTGCCCATTTTTCGACTGGGTTATTTGTTTCCTTAGTGTTAAATTTCTTGAGTTCTTCATATAACCATTTATCGGTTTCACTCATTTTGATTGCTGAGTGGTATTCCATTATATTAACTTATAATTTATTCATCTGGTGATGGGCATTGGGATTGTTTCCAGTTATAAACAGTGGAATGCAACGGATGTTCTTGTGCTTATTTCCTTTTGTGTACATGTGAGAGTTACTTTAGGTTATATTACCTGTAAGTAAAATGGCGGGTTCATGAATATACTTATTTCCAACTTTGCTGGATAATGCCTAAATGCTCTCATAAACTCCTTCCAATTGTGTGTGTTTCCCTTTCCCCATATCCTTACTTAGCTATTAATTTTTAGAATTCAGAATCTAAAATGTCTATCAGAAAAATGAACTTAAACAACCTTATGTTCTTGTGTACAAAGGATAGATTGATATAGATGCCTTCATTGAGTAGGTATTTGTCACCATTATTGTTAATTTCCATTAGGAGACTTCAGAATTTGCAAGTAACGTCTAACATTGGCAGTCGTGAGAAGTCTGCCACGTCTCCATCTCTTTAGCATTGTTAAACTGCCACTATTTATAATCATTCCTGGAAGTCATGGAATGGCTTCCCATAATCATCTACCCTCCTGCACGCACTACAGTGCCCCAACACACACTTCACACACTCCGGTGCATGATTATCCAATGGAGATATGCATATTTTAATAGTCACTGCCTGATATTTTGTCCCTCAAATTTTGTTACCCAGTTGCCCTTTCAGTAAAGCTAAAGATCCTATTTTCTTCTCTCTGTTTTAGTTTCTGATACGCTGCCACTTACAGCTTGGTCTCCAACATCACTGGAGCCACATTAAAAAAAAAAATTAACAGTCTGGGCAATGACTGAAAGGGAACACTGACAAATATAAATGAAGGGACTGGCATTGGAAGTGGTTTTTTTTTTCTTTTAAAATAATTTTATGAAATTTAAAAGTGGTCTGAGAGAACAGATGAGAGGGTCTTGGTAAAAACAAATTAGTAAGTAAAATATTTGGTTACATCCATTTGATGTAAAATGCATATTTTTGCAATTGCTCAAATGAGTATTTTTCACTGATAAATGAAACAAAGAGCAAAGAACATGTTCAATCATTAATGATGATTTGAGTTTTGTGGTTTAGAAACAAATATAAATAGTTGTGTTTGATTTGTGAACTCACCAAATTAATTTTCCATTCACATTTCAATTTAGTTTGGGTTTTTGTGCCCAGTTGTTGGAGACTGAGACTAGTTGCTATTACCTAGTTGGGAATGGAGGGTGGGAGGGAGCACCAGGTTGAACACTCCCTCCCTCTCCTATTAATTAATTAATTAATTAATTAATTAATTTTGGTGCTGGGGGTTGAACCCAGGGACATTCTACCTCTGAGCTACACCCTCAGCCCTATTTTATTGTTCTAAATTTGAAACAGGGCCTCACTAAGTTGCTGAGGCTGGCTGCGAATCTGCGATCCTCCTGTCTCAGCCTGCCATGTACTGGGATTACAAGGGTGTGTCACCACTCCCAGCTCTCTCTTTATCTTTGTTGAAATAAGTTTCAGAGAATTATGGCCTTGGAACTCCAAGGTATGTCCACCAATCAGGTTGAAGTGTTGTTGGGTTCAAAGGGCGGTCTTAAAGTTTCCTACTTGAACCTGTATCTTAGTCCATTTGTGTTGGTATCACTAAATCCCTTAGACTGGGTAATTTATGAATAGCATAAGCGTACTGCTCACAGTTCTGGGGTTTGGGAAGTCTAGGGTCATGGTGCCTGCAGATTCAGTGTGTGGTGAGGGCTACTCTCTGCTCAAGGTGATGCCTCCTACCTGTGCCTTCACCTGGCAGGAGGAGGGAGGAAGCTCCCTTGAGCCTTTTTAATAAGGGCATTACTCCCTACACCTCAGGTTCTCATGACCTTACAAAGGCTCCTTCTCTTAATTCCAAAAAGACCCCAATCTGTACCCTTTATAATTATAGATGACTCAGTTGTAGAGATTTATTTAGAAACTGGTTAAATCAAGTGGGTCAGAGTAAGAAAAGATGCTGCATTGCCTGACTCAGTAGAAATGAAGAGTGCACAGTAGGGATGAGAAGATGCAGGCTCAGAGGAAGAGTTGATTGACATGCCTGGAGGCCCGATTGAGTGAGGCCATTTGGTGCAAATAGCCTCCTGGACGTTGGGAATCTGGTAGGCAGCCAGGTGATCTACAATACAGGAATAACAAATAGGTATCAGGAAAGTCTTCCAAGAAATTACTCTAATTTGTGTCTCCTTTTCGCCTAATCTTCAGCCTTACATTCAGAACTTTTTAGTAAGGGACCACAATATTATCTGAATTTACAAGAAAAACAGTGTCTTCGCATATGCACAGAAATAAAGATAGGATCAAAGTAATATATCTAAGTTATTTTAATTTTATAGTCAGTGTTTTTTATAGTAGTGTCCATTATCTTTATTTCCTATAATGACCATGAATTAGTTTTCTTTTGCTAATTATAAAATAATTTAGAATGCATTTAATTATTTAATTAATTAAAATACATTTTAAAGTAATTAAGAACACATTAAAAGTCTATTTAAGATTGGATTATGTGAATGGCTCAGTCACAGGTCTGATGAATTGATGAACTAAGTTGCTGAATCTTGTAGAGAGGACCAGGAAAATGTAGCATCTCTTTAGGGTATAGTCTCTTTAGTCAACAGATCTCTTTACTCGTTTACTTCTGGGTGGAGAAGAATAAATCAGCTCCTCTTAGGTATATATTTAGTTTGTGACAGCTGCTTTCTGTAAGGGGCACTACTTGGGCTTTTTGTACTATTTTAAATTGGGCCAAATTCTGTCTCATTTGCTGCTACTCAGCTCTTGCCTTGCTCTTGTTGGTTTCCATATGCCTTCCTGTCTTGCCCATCTTTCTCTATCCCCCTAACAGTCTCTTGGTCTTTAACTGTGTAGCATATTTCATTTTCTTCACATTTCTCTCTTTCTCCTCTCTGTCTCTCTGTTGCTCCTTCCCTCTCTCCTATGGTGTTTGGAATTTTTTCTTGTTCCTGGTGACCTTTTAGCCCCCTCTAGTTAGGATTTTAGGCAGACTGGATAATAACTGAAGCAGATTTCCTAAATGTGACAGTCATTCTGAGATGCCTCCTGCCTGTGCTTCCCTAAGTGCCCAAGAGTGAGCTCATTTTTGGGGGGGACTGTAATTCTGAAGTGACCTCCCCTTGGCTATCAATTGGGGAGGGGTCCTATAATTCTAAAGTAACCTATTCTTGATTGGTTGGCTAATGACTGCTCTTCTTGGCTTCTGAAATTGGAGAGACAGAAACCCAGTTCTTCTTTCTATATTCTATGGATTTATAGGATTAGAAACATTGAAAATAATTATTAACCAATCATTGCTTAAATGATCTCATTAGGAAGATTGTTTAATATAATAATGTTTTGTGAATCGATCAGATATAAATATTTTCTTATTTTCATGTACAATTGGATTTCCTATTTAAAATAATCTTATTGTATAAAAATAACTTTTAGCCGGGCATGGTAGCTCACACCTATAATCCTAATACTTGGGAGGCAGAGACAGGAGGATTTCCGGTTAGAGGCCAGCCTCAGCAACTTAGTGAGGCCCCATTTCAAAATTAAAAATAAGGTAGGACTGGGTGGGGGTCTAGCTCAGAGGTTGAATGCCCCTGGGTTCAATCCCCAGTACCAAAATTATTACTGTTGTTGTTGTAACAATAACTACTTTTTACTAAAAAAAATTTCCTCTAATTTATGTCTGTTTAAAGTAATCTACGCTAAGATGAAAGCCTTCCAGGTCTTCCCCATACAGAATAGTAGTCCTGAGAGATATCTTAAAGATCATCTTACTAAATTTCTCATTTGTAGAGAGATTGAGAGACGAGTGCTGTGTGACTTGCCTGTGTTACAGATAACTGTAGTCATGTGTCACGTAATGATAAGAATGCATTCTGAGCAGTGTGTCCTTGGGTGGTTTCACCATTGTGCAAACATCATGAAGTGTACTTGCACAAACCTAGATGGTACAGCCCATTACACACCTAGGCTATGTGCTGTCACCGCCATCATATATGCAGTCTGCTGTTGAGCCAAATTTTGTTATGGGTGTAAAACTATAGGAAAGGTGAATGCAGTACAAGCAAGACATACCTTCCTATGATCTCTTCTAGTTCTTGAGCTACGACATCTCACATGTCCTATTAATTTGAGAGCAGTGTATCTTGTTCTTGCTATAGTGAATCTTGTGAACAGAACGATGCTACTTTTTAAATTGATTTATTGGGGATATTACTGTTTACCAAGTACACTGCTATGCAACTTCTATGTCACTAATTTTATTTTTACTTTTAGAACCATAATATTGATGCATACTCAATCAAGTTTTTACTCTTATCCCTATTTTACTGGTGAAGAAATGGAGGCACAGAGGGCCCGAGAGATCTAACCGAGGCAACATAAATGTTTATTTTTGTGACCATGCTGTGTTGACTTTAAGCACTGATAGGAGATGTTCTATGAGGAGAGACACTGCATAGACTCTCTGCTCTTACTGCCCCAGAGAGCTGTTATGATTATTATTCTTGACCTTCTTAGTATGCTAGTCCTTCCTGTCTTACCAGCAATAACTATTATTCTGAGACTCTTTGAAGTTAAATAGCACCCCCTTCAACTTATACCCATGTAGAATTTGACACTTATATTCTATTTCAGATATTGTTTGGTCCAATCCTCATGAAAAGCGATGAGAAATATATACTTAGAATTGTATAAAGTCAGTTTCCAAGGCTAACAGACAGAGTGAGGAAATGGGAATCATTTTTCGATGGCAGCTACCATCGAAAAGATAGCCTCACAATTGCTGCAGTAAAACACTTCAGTGGCGATCACCCTGCAGCATGAGGAGGTTGTGTGAAGCTCAGGGCTTCCGTCCTGACTGGCACTGTCGCGTGGCCTGCCTTGTTTTCACTTTAAATGTTGTGAGCTCTGATGTGGTTTGCAAACGAGAGTGCCAGCGCCTGCGTAGGCATGGCCAGTGGCTCTTCATGTACAGGCTACTCAGGTGCAAAAGGCTGCTGTCAAAGTTAATGATCAGGCAGAGTGTCACTGGCTGTGTGTTTATTGAAGGAGTCCCCTCTAAACATCTGCTTCCTTGTCAGAAATGTCACTTTTAAGCAACACCTATATGGTAGAGTCATTTCCAGCTCTCTCTTCCTGGAATCACCTTGTTTTTTGCCGATGGATTTCTTGGTAAGGAGGAAAACACAAACTCTCTTTTTCAACAACCTTACCTGTAGTATGTCTGCCTAAGTAATGTGTTGGAAAATGTAAGAAGATGGGCAGCATTCCTTAAGGAAATTTCTTGTGAACCTGTGATAGAATATTTTATCATTTGTGTAAATTTTTTCCTGGAAGTTAAAGATTAAAATTAAATGAAAAATCATTATCCTGCGGGCTTTATGTAATTTATAATAGCTTTTCTAACAATCAAGTACTGAAAATCAATGGGACATGTCCTCTTTCATATTTATGATGAGATAATGTCCATTGGAGCTCATGTATTAAAATATGAGCATTTATGTTCCTTTTGAAATTCAGAGATGATAGGGCCCGCTAGTGCTTTCTGTGTATGTGAGAGAAAGAGAGGGAGCGGGGAACTAGAATGTGAGCAGAGACTGTCCTGAGAGACAGACGCCTGTTGCCACCTTCCTGATGATATATATATTTGAAGATGACATTCTGTGACCATTGCCTTTATTTGCAGTCTGTTTTCCCCCCTCTGGATTTTTGTTTCATATTTTTATTTAATCATAACATATACACAAAAAATTCATGAGTCTTAAGCGTACAGTTGGCAATTTTCACTAACTGGACACAGTGATGCTACCACTACCTGAATTAAGAAACAGTTCCCCACCACACAGGAAGCAGTTTCCTACCCCACAGCCATCCACCCAGAGTGACAACCATCCTGGCTGCTAACACTGCAGGAGCAAAAGGCCAGATTAGGGATCTTGAACTTTATCCCAAGAACAGTGGGGAGTTAACAAAGGTTTGGGGCATGACATGTCTTATTTGCACCTTTAAGACATCAGTAGCAGTGCAGAGGACAAGTCTTAGGGGTCCAGAATGTGAGTGGAGCGCCAGAGAAGAGTCTATTTGAAGAAACCACTTGGTGTCTTGACCTAATACCATGGTGGTGGAGATGGAGAGGAGTGAACAGATTCAAGACATGCAATATATTTATATGTTATATATACATATATATGTTTAACTAGGTCAAATAAATGGAATTTACGTATGAGACATGAGCAGGAGAGAGGGAGACACTAATAGTTCCCAGGTTGTGGATCAGGTATAATGTGCTAAATAAGGAAGACCAAAAGAGGCGCATATTTGAGTACAAAGTTCTCGGGTTACAGTTTGGACCTGTTATTTGGAAATAGCCATGAGATATCAAAGGGGAAAGATCAAGGAGGCAGGGAATCATGGCTATAGGAAGTTTGAAGAAGGAATCTGTGCTGGAGATCTCAAATTGAGGATGATTGACAAAGAGATTACCATTAGAATCATGACACTCATGAAGTCTCTTGGAGATGGAGTATGGAGGAAAAAGAAAGGGTCATATTTAAAAATGTATGGCATATAAGAAGGCACAGAAAAGAGGAAGCTTTCCAAATGGCAATAATAGAAGAATGGCCATTGGCAAGGGATGGCACCAGGCCATTTGGGCCGTCTAAACAGATGATGAGTGAAGAGTGTGTTGAGAGAAAGCCCACCCAGGAGAGCAGTGGGCTGCTCAGTTGTGATCCTGGGCCTTTTGCCTAGCAGTAGTAAGTCATCCATCCCTCTGTCTTCAACTTTGACTCACTTTATTCTATAGACTGGATGCTATTCAGCTGTAATAGGACATTACTGAAGGAAAATGTACAAGTTTGACTTTGTAACTTCAGGGTGTAGAAAACAAATGATTTTTAACACGTCTCTCTGCCAGTCCTATTCACCAAAAGTCTATGCCAAATTTCCATTTTGAAATAGCCCAGCTAAAAAATTCCCTGCACCTTTAATGCTGAATATCTTAATTTTGGTTTCAAAGCCTTTCTGAGGATGTTAGTCTTTGAAACACTATCTCCTTTAATCTTCCAAGCGTCATTATTTGGAGATGTGTTCTTGAAGAAAGTGAGGCCAGAATTGGTAAGTGCATGTTCATTACTTTACTCAGCCTGCGATCCTTTGAGATTTTATAATTGAACATTAGTAATATGCATCATTTTAGAAGTCTTCAGAGATCGATCTTGATGTTCCCTCTTTTAGCTTTGCTGCTTTTACAGTGCTCCTTACATATTTATTGAAGAAGCTGCGATGATTTTCTGCTCCTATATGCTTTAGTTTGATTGCTTAATTATAATTCTATTTTCCATATACTTGAACATAGTAACTGAGGAGGAGAAAGCATGGTAACAAAAGTGCTGCTTCTAAATAGAAAATGTTTTATTTAGAAGTGCTTATTACCACCCTATGGAACAAATGAACCTCCGGACCCATGCGCGTTTATATCACAGGGCAGCGTTAAGCTTGCTCTTCTTATCCTGATGAACATAGATCCTTATAAGATTAATAATTGTAGGCTGAAATGTGAATATGAAGACAAGATTGTGGCAACAGGGCACAGTAGAATGCACCAGGATTCTGTTTCCCCTTTGAACAACAAAGGCCCTTGGAAGATCCTCTGATATTATTATTTCGAAGCTCTGGGGTCTATTGAAGGCTTGCAGCTTCAGGGTAAGGCAACCATGGTAAAATGTAGTTAATTTTTGTTTAATTTTAGCTTTAAGCATAGTGGTAGCTACCTACCTCCATCCTCATCCTGGCGGCAGGTAGACATTCTTTCCAGAAGTCACTCGGGTGTACTTGCAGGAGCTGGAGGCAGGGGAGGAATGTAAAGACCCTTTCCTTCAAATATTGGAAATATGTGCTCTGATTACTGATTGCAGCTTCTGATCACAGAGCTTCAGGAAAGAACTGTACAGCCATTGCTGTTACACCTTCTCCTGTAGTTGTACCCCTGCCTTCTCTAGGGGAAGGATGGTCCAGGGAATTTAAAGATCCAGTTCCTATTTTTCCCTTTTCATTTTTCTCTTTTCCCCATTTGGAAGCCAGATAATGAAGACTAAGCCATTCAAAAACAACTGCATAAACTGGACGTGGTGGCACATGCCTGAAATCTCACTACTTGGGAGGCTGAGACAGGAGGATTGCAGGTTTGAGGCTCGTGTGCGGTAACTTAGGGAGACTCTGTTTCAAAATAAAAGCTAGAACAGGGCTGGGAGTGTAGCAGAACACCCCTGGATTCAATCCACGGTACCACAGAAAACAAAACAAAAACCCTACATATATAAAGGAAATTAGAATGTCACTGCACGTGGCCAGAGAAAGGTATAGGTCCAGAAAAGATCTACAAAGACCTTCATTAACACCTCAGGGTTCTCTTTGGTTAGCATAAAGAGAGCCCACAAAAATCAAAGCTTGACACCTCTCCACCCCGCCCAGCAAACCCTAGGGAAGGGGGAAGCATCGGATTCAGATGCTATAGTTTGAATCTTTTTTTTTTCTTCTTGTACTAGGGATTAAACTCAGGGCATTCTACCTCCAAGGAATTATTACATACACATTTAATTGAACAATTGCAGTGAATTTCTTCCTGAATCTTGTGTGTCGGCAGATGCAAAGGCCATGCTGGTCTGGACATCACATGATTTAGATTTTAATTCTGGCTGTATCTATCATAAACCAGCTGTGACACTTTACATAAATATTTTACTTTTTCTCGTCCTTGGTTCTTTATTTATGAAGATTAAAAGAAATAATGCATTCACAAATTATGAAGCATGATATAGTTTTCAGATATTACCATGTCTTTAGGGGAAAAGTATTTCCTTCAATTGATAAGTTGACTTATACAATAAACATTTTTACCCTAAATAACAATCTTCTAATGAATAGGCTCCCTGTATTATATATTATGTCTTGGCCTGTGAGACCTATTTCAGAATAATTGTAATGTGCCAGAATATTTTTATTAAAATTTAAATAATTTTATTTCTTGGTTATTTTTCTTTTTTTGTGTGTGTGGTGCTGAGGATTGAACCCAGGGTCTTTCTACCTCCGGGCTACACCCCTAGCCCTATTTTTTATTCTTTATTTTGAAACAGGGTCTCGCTGAGTTGTAGAGGGCCTCACTAAATAGCTGAGGCTGGCCACAAACCTGCGATCCTCCTGTCTCAGCCTCCCAAGTACTGGGATTACAAGCGTGAGCCACCACGTCTGGCTCTCTTGGTTATTTTTCTAAGAGGAATCGTCATGCCTATTTTCAGTGAAGTGCTGGTTTCATGCCAGTTGTAGGAATATAATCCATGTGTATCATAGCATGCCCATCCTTGGATTCTTGATATACTATATCTGAATGCGAACTGACATCACGTCTGGGTTAATGAATTCTCTAGCTTTCTGCTTATTCTTCCTTCGTTGTTGCCGCATCGTATTCTTTTTTTTTTTTTTTTGCAGTATTGGGGATTGAACCCAGGGGCATTTTACCTCCGAGCTACACCCCCAGCCCTACTTTTTATACTTTATTTTGAAACCGGGTCTCACTAAGTTGCGGAGGGCCTCACTAAGTAGCTGAGGCTGGCCGCGAACCGGGATCCTCCTGTCTCAGCCTCCCAGGTACTGGGATTACAAGCGTGTGCCACCACGCCCAGCTGCTGCATCGTCTTCTAACAGAACTGTATGAAATAAAAATGCAGACAGCATAAATTAAAATCCTAAAGTTAAAATTAGCTGTAATATGATAAAAGTGTTTTTGTGTGTGTGTGTGTGAAGTGAAGAAGCAATGTATGTGTATAAATTGCTTCTGTTGGACTATAGCCTCTATAAGATAGAATTCAACTTCGAGCTCAGAAATCTTTCCAAACATCTACTACCAGAAGAAAATTGGGATTAGGTAATCAATTGATGAAGGGATCAAAAATGGCTCAGGCTGTCCAAAGAATATGTTACGATTCAACATCCTTTAGAATTAATCCAACACATATTTACTTATTCACTGTGATTTTGTTTTGTAATCAAATGGCACTGTGCTTTAAAAAGCTGCAAGTCACGTCTAAACTCTTATGCTTGCGCTGTCAATGAGGTTTATTTCAGTGCTTTAGGTGCTGTGTTTAAAATCAACTTGAAACACGGGTTTTAGTTTAATGTGGTACTGCCCTTGGTTTTGCTTGTTATTATTTTTTTTTCATTGTTGGAAACATATTTCAATGCTTGGAGCTGCAGGGAGACCACCCACAAACAGCTCTGCCCTCGCAGTCTCCTCTTGTAGGGAGAAAGATGATTTTCCTGTGCCCAGGAGATTGAGCATCCTGAGGCTATGGTAATGCCCTTGTAGGCAGCCTCAGCAGTGTCAGAGGCGGGGATTGGGGCTAGGGACACAAGCAGCAGGTCCTCTTTGCACTGACTGGGTGGCCTTAGTTGTTGTGTGCTCTGAGTTTAGTGTGTTTAAACCTGGTTTAGTAAGCGCAGGAGAAAATGGTCTTGCTAACACAGTTATCACACTCCACCTCCTGGGAAGGTAGGCGACATTCAAACATCTAGTCCTGTTTCCTATGTTTTCATGTTGTAGCTTAGAAAAACATCCGTTATTCCCAGCTGTTTATGTCTCGATTTTGGTTTTCACTGTTTTGTTCCTCCTTGTACTTGTACTTAGGGCCCTTCCACTATTTCATGGAGCCCTCTGTCTTTGATAAGAATAGCCAGGGCTGCTGGTTACAGCACCGCTTGCCACACCCCTCCCCTGGGGAGCACAAGTCCGCGGTCCGGGATGCAGTGTGGCAATTTGTAAGGGCAACAAGCACCTTAGGTAATTCTTATGGGGGAAATTTAAGTAACTCTGTGTGACTTTGAGAGCTTAGTGTGGCTATGCAACCCACCTGTCTGTAAGGTGCCAGATTTAGTCAATAAAAATACAGGAGACTTGTGGAATATATTTATACTGAAGAACCATTCATTGCTTATTTGAAATTTGAATTTAACTGAGTGTCCTATCTGGCAATCTTAACCATGGAGATAATAGATTTGTGCTGTGGAAGCAGCTATTTGAATTTGTCATCTGGGGCCAGACAAGGGTTAGCTGGGAGTTAGAGTTCTCTTGAACTTTAAAGCATTGCTTCATACTCTGGGTGCCTGATTGGATCTTTTGAAGGAGCCTGGTGTCATGAGATATATTATCCCCCTCCCATATTCGTATTTTGAAGTTCCAATCCTAAATACATCAGTGCAACCTTATTTGTAGGTCGGATTTGTAATCAAATTGAAATGAGGTCTGTTAAGGTAGGTTGTGATCCAATATGAGTGGTGTTCTTCTAAAAAGGAAAATTTGGAGGCAGACACATGCACAGAAAGAGAATACTATGAGAAGATGATGACAGATGAGGGTGATAAATCTACTAGCCAAGGAACGCATCGGTTGCCAGCACCTGACCGGAAGCTGAGGCAGAGCCTGGGGCCGCCCTGTGCACACCCACCCTGGTCTTGGACCTCTGGCTTCCAAGCAGGAGCTTCTATTGTAAAGCCATTCCGTTTGTGGTACTTTGTTAGGGAAACCCTTTAGAGTAGTTAAATGATTTAAATGAGCGAACACAGCAGGCCATTGATTAATAAGTTCATATTTACCACTATTTGTTAACATATAAATCTGGAGTATATGTTAGTAGTAATAACCTTTGTAGAGTGTTTGTCATCTGCTACTTTTTTTGCACCATCTGATTTAATCTTCACAATAACCAGTGAATTAGACACCTGTCTTACTTACATTTAGTAACCCTGGTCGAGTAATTTATAACGTCTATGTGGCTCACAGTTCTGGAGGTGGGGAAGTCCAACTTTGAGGGCCGCCTCTGGTGAAGCCTTCCTGCTATGTGGTAATGTGGCAAAACAGAACACTGGAAAGGGCAAGACAGGGCCCTCCTGACCTGTTCACCTCTTACAGGTCCCACCTCTCAACACTGCTGCACGAGAGAGACAATTTCCAACACATGAATTTAGGGGACACATTCAAACCGTGTCAGCACTATTGTCTAACTCTGTTTCACAGGTGGAAACGGAAGCTTAGTCACTTGGTGGCTTAGTGACAGTCATCACTAAGTGGTGAAACCAAGAGCCCAATTCAAACAAGGATGATGCTCACCAGGGGTAGATCTCCAGAAAGGGCTGAATGAGGAAAAGAAAGCCTTCGTGTAGTTGGATCATTTTCTTTTCTGCTCTAGCGTTGTACTTATTTTTTTCACGTTAACTTTGCATACGTACACATGAATCAATCTTTTATGTGGTCAAGGTCACCCTAAAATGTTTTTGTTCATGAATTCTACCAAGAATTAACAGAATCTGATACCTTACAAGGTTTTCATATTATAGCAGACTTCTTTTGTTCTTTTAGTTGTGCTTTTAGATCAGAAGACATAGTTAAATTTAATTTCCGGGCTTTATATTCTTACTTATACCTAACAGTTTCCCTAAAAGATTACTGGCAACAAAATGGTTCTGATGCAGGCAATTCTGTGGAGTCTTTCTCTCTCCTTTTTCCTCTTTCTATATCTTTCCCAATCTCTGAGATTTGGGTCTCAGACTTTTATGCATTTGGGGTTTCACTATAATGTTTCCAGTCCAGCATTGCAACAGTTAATATTTGCTTAGTACATTGGAAAGGAGGATTTCTCACCAGAGGTGATTTCTGGCCCACAGAGTGTGTGGTTTCTGAGATTTATTGTTTTTCTGGGGTGGAGAAGTTTCTCCAGGCTATTTCTGTGAATGAGATCAAAGTCAGATGCATCTGACAACTTTCCTCCGAGAAGGACCACCCAATAGTTTGATAGTTCTTATATTTTTCTACCACATGGTGACTGATGTACCCATGATCTACTGTTGCCATATTGTTTTGAACGAAAGTGTATGGAAAAGCTCTGGTTTTTGCTATTGATTTTTACCAGCAATTTTATTATTATTATTGTTTCATCCAAATTCATAAAGATTTCCAGTGTTTGTTCCCCTCCAACTCCAACTTTCTATTTAGCTGTTAGTTGTTTCTTCTTCCTTTATCTAAAGCGGAGTTCAATTAAACCCTATTGACTTTCCCTGCCTGGGTAGGAAGTAGCTGCTTCTTGGACTAGTCCAGGGATAAAGGGCCAAGTCTCTGTGGAGGTGAAATTGATCTCCTTGTTTCTGCAGACGAAAAGTTTTATGAGGGGAGTAGTGTTGATCAGGCCTTCTGTTCCTAAGCAAAGGCAAAGCCAAGAATCTAGACACGTGAAGGGTGAGGGTGATGCTCTGATTCCGGAATAGCTGGATGATGCCAGTAATCAATGGAATTAGAAACACGTACGACAGCCAGAGAGCCCAATAAGTAAGCAGGAGCAAGAGTTGGAGGCCCACTGGTCAGCTAATGGAACTGAGCCTAGAAATGTGGACTTACAAGTAAAGAGTGAAGACGGGGTGAGAGGTAAAGGTTTGATTGAGGAGAAGCAGGAGCTCACTCCAGGAAAAGCTAACTCCAAGTTCAGGTGAGGATAGATATCAGAGTATATGAAGTGAATATATTATATTCATGTTTGAGTGACAATTTGAAATCTGTATGATGTTTATCTTGGAATTAGAAAATTTTAGCTTTTCATACCATTCTTTGATTCTGACCTCACTTTGTCATATTTCCAAGATTATAAATCTTAAAGTAGTTTCAAATAATCACATTCTTTGTTCACCGTATGTGGAAATAACTAAATCAAAATTGCTTTCATTGTTTTTAAGATTATTTACTGCCATTCACAATTCCATTTAGTTAGTATTGAAAGAATGATGCTAGTTTTCTAATTGTTTACCGACTGTATGCCTAAAATAGCACTTAGAATGAAAGAATGCTTCCAGAATTTGTGGACCTATGAAATCATCATTCAAATGATCTTAGTTTAGTGGACTGGTGCTCATAATGCGAGTTTTTACTTATACTCTGTGTAGTTACTGATCCTGTAATTTGGGAATATGGCCATCAGGAGGCAGTGTTACTTTGGTAACATAGGCCAAATTGCTAAGTGCCTGTCTTTATTAGATTCATATGGCTATTTTCTTATTTAAAACCCCTCTCATAGATATATAAGCTAAAGCTTCCTCTTTAAATTTTCTTATTCAAAAACAATGAGTCTGGACTGTAGCTCAGTGGTAGAGTGGTTGCCTAGCATTAAAAGACCCCGAGTTTGCTCCCCAGCACAGAAGGGGGGAAGGGAAAAGAAGGGAAGGGAGACAATAGCTTGACTCTATTAAGGGTAGACTGGGTACATCTTTGTGTTAGATGCTTCACATAAATGATCTTTGAACCATACAAATCCCAGCAAGACAGGTAGACAGGTGATTATTCCTAGCATATAAAGATATAACAAGGTCCAGAAAGATTAAGTAATTTACTCATGGTTCTCCAGGTCTGAGTTGATGTTTCAGAGTAATTTTAAATGGAATAGTTAAAATGGACTTAAAGCACTTTGCTTGGGAATCTTGACTTGTTACTTCTTTCCAGCCTGATCTCAGAGTCTAAGCAGAATGACCTCTGCTCCTTCCTAGCTCATATCCCCTTAGAGGTTGCCCTTAACCTCTGGACCAGCTCTGTGGCTTGGTCTCACAGCTTCTTTATCTTTTAGCAGCTGGCAATGACTACTAAGAATCACTTCATTTCAGTGCCTATTGGTGAAACAGTTTCTCAAATTTGAACTTTACCTTCTCTGGTTTCCATTCTTCACACATGGCTAAAAGAGCAAATGAGTAAGAGAACACCATGTGGGAAACTGAAACCCTCTTTGGTTGTTTCTCAGCAATCGCGGATATTTTTTCTCTTTTCTTCTCTTAGGCAGGAAGAAGAGGTCAAACTTTGCTTCTCAGACTGGGAGATGCTTGGCCTGATTTAAAGTTACTCTAGAGGCCCTAATTTATTTATATGTCGTAACTATCAATGCAGTACCTCAGATAGATTTTCCAGAGCTATATTCTTAAAGGCACAGAATATTTTGAATAAAGTATAACAGGATATTTGAACAAAATTCAAATTGCTTTTTTGTAAAGGCTTACATTCTTAATGGCAGAGGAAAGAACCATATCAGACTTATTTCAAGTCAGTGGTACTTTTTGAAGAACAAATGTTGTATTTGAATAAATCATTGCCCCACTAGCATGCAGAGTCTACAACACTTCCATAATGAATAACACATTTGAAATCAGACATAAAAGGAATCATTTTAAAGGGTTTTTGACATTTTGGGTTATAAAGTAATCCTGATATTAAAGTGGAGGAAGAAGTCAGTGCTAACTATCGAAACCTAAATGAAAATCTTGATAAGTTTCAACATATTTTCCATAAGAAGTTTAGAAAAATGAACTTGAGCATATTGCAGGATATTGTATGAGCTTTGTTAACACCTGATGATTTTTTCTACAGATGATATTAGCCTGGAACAATATTGCTTTGTACTTAGTAAGTGGAATGAGAAACATACAAAGGGTATTGATGCATGACATCAATATAGGATAAATTGGTGGCATCAAGAGAATAAAAGGATCTAAATTCTGTGGAAAGTTTGGTCAGAAACATCAATAACTATATGGTATGTTGAGCTGTAGAGCTGTTTATGTAAAGAACTGTGGTTTGGCAGTATCCCAGCAAGAAAAAAAAAAAGAATCTGGGTAGTACACTTAGATGATGTCAAGGCTATGTTGTTCTTGTAGGAGTTAACATTACATTGGGGTATACTATGTAAGTATTGAGAAATAATTCTTCTATCACCCTCTGGAGAAATTCAGTGAAAATGAGTTAGGAAAGGAGACCTCTGAGAAGAGTTTAAAGAAGTTGAAATTGTTTGATTTGGACAGAATAATCGAGGGATCAGGACTTATAAGGAGAAGAGGTGCCAGCTGTTCTCTATTTCTGTTAGGGCAGAGTAAGCACAAGTAGCTATTCATGGACATGGAAGCATGCAAGACAGTTGTTAGAACACAGCCAGGAAGAAAATGGAGCATATTTCTTTAGACATTTGAATGCAACCTGTAATTGATCTGATAACAACTGTATATACTCACTTGATTAATATATATTGAATGTCTTCCGAAGAAATATCCAATGTTAAATGCTGCTTTCTGTTTGAATATAAGAAACTAAACCAGAGACACAGCGAATATCCCTTCTAGTTCTGTGACTTTTCTTTTATTTTTTTGCGGTACTGGGGGTTGAACCCAGGGGCATTCTACCTCCGAGCTACACCCCCAGCACTATTTTCATTCCTTATTTTGAAACAAGGTCTCATTAAGTTGCAGAGAGCCTCACTAAGTAGCTGAGGCTGGCCGCGAAACCGGATCCTCCTGTCTCAGCCTCCCAAGTACTGGGATTACAAACGTGTGCCACCACGCCCAATGTTCTATGACTTTTCTGAACATGGGTAGCAGGCTGACCCTTCGTGAGAATGGAAAACCTACACCGTGTCTTTTTGGTGGGCTAAGGTACCAAGATGTTCTATACAAAGTCAAGAATTGAATGGCTCTATAGAGTTAGTTACCCTTTAATGTCAATTAACCTGACCTTCATACCTATGTGTCTTTTGAATATTCTTTAAGAAATGTCAGGAGAAGCAAGAGAAGGTGAGTTATGCAGCTCATATTTTCTTTGTCATTATTTACAGTGTATTATGTATACAATGTAATCCGTCAGCCAACTTTAATTTCATAAGCTATTCATTGTGTTTAAACAGTGCCTTTCTTATATTAAATATGTATGGCAGTCTTTGGGAAGAATACATTAAAATGGCAGATGGGGGTCGTTTAAAACATTTCCTTGATTGAAGGCAAGAGACCCTCATGTGAATTTGTAGTCTGCTTTCAAAGAAAGTTCGAGATGTCTGATAATAACCCAAGGAGGCAGGAATCCCACCAATTCCCAGCACTGTGATTTCAGAAAGCACGGGCTGCAAACAATCTTCATGCTTCAGCACCTCCCATTTTGAAACTGTTTGCAAGGGCAGTGAAGAATGGTAAACAAAAACATTGACAGTTGTATTGCCTATTAATAATTCAATACCAGTATACCTCTTTTGCATTAATATTACTTTTTAATCGATTTTATCCACACTAGCAAAGATAAGTGGAAAATCAATTTTTTGACCTGTGTTCGACAGGGAAGATGTGCGCTAGGCTCTAGAAGTTTTAGAACATGAGTGATATCTTGGGAATTATGCCCTGGGTTTTTAAAATGAGAGATGTGCCTTTTTGCTTTTCTCTTTTCTATTGGCCTTGGTAACTAATAAGCCTGAATCCTGGTATACCTGTTATTTTTTTCCACCCAGAGTGGTGTCTTTTCTAGTTTAAACTTAGAAGAACTATACATCTTTAATCTCATTATTTTCTTTAACAATTTTCTTGACCTTTAGGATCTTTATCGAATATAAAAATTAAGTCTGTCAATTTTTATTAAACTCTTTAACCTATGTTATTTGATTGTCGATAGTTGAGATTTTTCTTAGCCAGTCTTACTCTGGTGTTTCTAAGCAAGCGACTCGTGTTTGATGTACCACGGAGATGTTTGTCTCCGAAGGTCCTATTTAGCTTTAACCAACTATTTTGTTAATGTTTGGTGAGGACGTTGAATGTCTCAGGCCATGGAAGTTATGACTCTTGTAATAGTTAAGACACTTGGCAGTGGGTACTGGCCATCCTGAGTTGAAGGAGCAATTATCTTACAATCAAGCAGAGTGTAAGAGCCTGTGCAGGAGCCATGAGCAAGGTGGTAATGAAACTTAACATTTTGCAAATAATTGTTAAACATTTACTTAGCAGGGAGTACAGAAATTGATTTCCTAGTAGTTAAAATTGTATACCATTATTTTCAAAAAGATTTTATTAGTTACACTGATTATAACATCACTTTTTTATGCTTTTATTGGTGCATTAAGTCTTATAGTCTCACATGATAATGTTGTTCATAGTGATAGTGACATACATGCATACAGCAGTTGGTGAGTTTTCCCCTGACTCCCTCCCCATTCCCTCCTTCCCAATATTGATATTGGCATTGGTATTCTCACATAATAGGATCACATTTTAACATGTACTCCTGAAGTTCCTTACAGATGTGCTTTTAAGGATCTATGAATCATCTGACATGTCCAGCCAAATGTTAATATGTGGCTTTCTTTTGGAAGGGGACCCATAGCTTCAGATAGTGTCAAAGGGAATCTCTATCCCCCAAAACTTGAGCTAGATAGCCTGGTTTAAGCTCTTTATTTTCCATATGAAGAGATTAAGATCTGACAAAATCAAGTGGTTTACTTAAGGCAAGGCAGTTTGAAAAAGCTACAATTAAAATCATTTCTCCTAAATAGAAGGGATACCAGTAGAGTAGAGGAAGTGGACTTGGGGAGGGGGGGCAGGGAAAAGTACTGGGGAAATTAATTGATCAAATTATGTTATATGCATATATGGGTATGCCACAGTCAATCCCACCATTATGTATAATTATAATTCACCAATAAAAAATTTTTAATCATTTCTCCTTCTGTAGACTGTCCCTGAGACTTCCAATATTCTTTCATAAATTAGATGCTCTGAACCTGAAATTGAAAAGATAATGAACTTTTTTCTACACAGAAATCTATTCAGCTCCAAATATGTTTGAACTAGAGTCCTGGATTCACGTTATCTCAGGGTATTGCTTTGAGCTCCATCTGAGCTTGAAGACGGTATCTATAAATGTAACATTCATTACATCGACGTGAAAATATTCCCCAGCCCAGTTTTAACCCTATAAAGTTCACTTGTTGGTTCCTGGCAGTTCCGACCATCATGGCGGCTTCCCAGTAGATATGGTAAAGATCCCCACTTGAAGTCTTGGTCAGTGGATAGCTCCCCTGGGCAGATGGTGGACCAGATGGCTTTAATGTATGCAGCCATCCCTCAGCTGGGTTTTCTTTGGGGGAATGCCGGGTCTTCCTGGCAGAAGGGACACATGAAGATATCATCCTATTGTTCCTGATAATAAAAGCTCACCTTGCAGGTGGGGAGAGCAGTCTCCTGTGTGGCGCATTGTAGGAGAAAACCCAAAGAGAAGACCCAGGAAAACAGAGACAGGTCCCCTCACAGCAGTAATAGGGAAGGCGAGAGAGTCAAGAAGGCGGTGAAAGGTCACTTGCTCATAAGCAGGTGAATATTTCCTGTTTAATCTCTGCCTTCTGTATTTTGATATTATTAGCAGTGACTTTTTGGGGGAGGGGTCCTGAGGATTGAACCCAGGGGCATTTTACCTCCGAGCTACACCCCGACCCTATTTTTTTAAAACTGAGCCTTGCTAAATTATTGAGGCTGGCCTCCAGCCTGTGATCGTCCTGTCTCAGCCTCCCAAGTACTGGAATTACAGGCATGCACCACCGCACCCCACAACTTTTGCTTTATATTAAGCTTTTTACTATACATTCATAATCATCAAAATAGGTGTTATTGTTTTGAAGCAGGCAGGGAGCAGGCTGGTTTATTATTTTTCAATTTTGCTGGCTGACACCTGAGGGTTTTCTGTCTGCCTCAAGGGTCACTAGGAGGTGTATTCCTCTCCACTGACAAAGGGGAGGCCCTTACTGCTTGCTCATCAGCTGAGGGCTGACTTCAGTCAGTACCACCTCCCTTTTTATTCCAAAGAATACAAAGAAAAGGGGCCCAGAGACTTTGCACATTATTTTTTAAAGGGTACTAGCTCCTAATTTATGATTCTAGTGCTTGTTTAAAAACTCTAAAACTGTGGGGTTTTTTTTCTCTGTAGTGTTAACTTATCTTCATAAAGTTGGTTTACAAGAAAATTTCTTTATTAAATTGATTTGTATTTTCTAGATCAAAAGCGTAAGTGATTTCTGGACTTCTTTCTTGACAAAAAAAAGTACCAAGAGAAGCTGCATTAAAACAACAAATGTAATTTTGAAAACACTTACTGAGTTAAAAAAGATTCAAACCAAACTAATGAAAGCTATTTAAGAGAAGTCAGTGGAAGTGGTTTTAAGCATTTATTTCATTGCTTTTTTTTAACTCCGTGACTGTTAACACCATAAATGTGAATTTGAAAAAAATTAACTTGTTTTTGAACTCTATAAAAAGTATCTTTTTTCTTTTAATTAACTTTATTGTTTTTAAAGCCCTATTTCTGTGCTTGGGTAGTTCCCATTTGCAAATGGGGCAATTTCTGCATATAGGTCTGAACAGGCTATGCCACAATTATCTCTTTTATTGTAACTTTACTGTCAAAGAAGTAGTTTTCTCCTCCAAATGGAAATTCCAGAGTAACTCAAATGCTTTAGTAAACATATTGTCATTTCCTGTTTCCAAAGGCAATGGCCCCTGGTCCAGCAAACAAAACCCACGTTGAGACCTGGAATAGGTCCACATCCCCTCATTGCTATTTTGGTTTCCTACATGATGATAACAGTTGCTAGCATTTGTTGTTGACTGTGTGCCTGACCGAGTGGGAACTTCTTTGTATGATTTATCTCATTTAATCTTTACATCAGCTTTTAGAGGTATATACATACTATAATTATCTAAATATCACAGCTGGGGAAACCTAGGTAAAGTGGTTGAGGCTACCTATGTTCTCTAGCTTGCAGATGGCAAGAGCCAGAATTCCAACCCAGGCTAACTCCAAACTTTGGTCTAATGTGAAGCACTGTTCTCTATGATGTATAGGGATGTGCATTTATTGATACCTGTGCTATATATTCTAGTTACAATTCATCTTTGAAGTCACTTGCTTGGAATACTATATGCAGTACTTGGCCTTGTGCTGGGTATCAGGTGCTGTGCCGTGTTCTCTGTTGGTGAATTTGCTGTCATTGTATTGTAATTATCCAATATCAGTATGCCTGTACTGCAAATAAGACATAGAAACATGTATGTGTCCATTTCACTGCTTGGCAAGAGATGGAACCAGAGGAGGTGCTCTCTACATAAAACTACTCAAACATGATACCCAGTTGGATAAAAAAGTACAAGTTCTTTTTTGAGATGTGTGGTAGTATTCATCTCTGTGACTTCTGATTATTTCTAAAATATGATTTCCTATCCACAGAAGTATTGCGGAAATGTTTTGAAAACAACAAAACAACAAACATGCCCCTTTGTAGAACGTGAATTATTTGAGCATTTCCCTCCTTTCTGCCCATCATTCTCCTTTAGCAAACATTTGTTGAGTGACTATTATGTGCTGTTAGCACGGTGCTGACAGCTGGATGTACCTAAATGAGCAAACCACAGGCCCTTACCTTATGAATGGACTTCAAAATATTTTTTGAGCTACTACTGTCTAGTGCTTGCTTTGGAGTTTACAAATAAAGGAATAAAAAATTCATAAAATCTTCAGTGGATTGATTTTACAATATAGATTATCTCCACATTTTAGTATACATTTCAAAGGTCAAGTGTTTTTTTCCCCTCTGTACTTTAGTGCCCACAAAAAAAAATACAATCTTGTCTTTGCGTCATATAATTGTTTCCCCCAATTCTTTCTTTTTCAAATGTAATAGAAAACGTATGCATCATGGTGACACACGAATTACTTCCAAGCTACTTGTAGCAGTCTGGGGCTTATAGTCCTTCTGAGGATTAATAATTGGGAAAAATGAAAGTGTAGTGTGAGTGTTAACTACATTCAAGGAAAGCATTTTAAGTGTTTTAAAGGAATGAAAATATTTTCTTTTAGGATTTTGATAACTAAATATATACAGGTTGTTGCATATTCTCTCATGAGCCTTAACCTTGTGTTTTTCAAAGTGTGGTTGTCAGGATCACACAGTCTCGGACACAACCTAGACCCACTTAATTGGGATCTTGCCCACCCAGCTTCCCACCTGAATTTTTTAACATGCTTCATACACAGTAGCACTTAAGACCCATTTCCTATCAGTTTTATTTGTATTTAAGCCTAAGTTGAAGAAACTTTGATTTGGGTAACAAAGAATGACAGAGGGATTCCTGATAACTTCCTGATAACTTGTGGGCCCTGACAGAAGCCTCCTTCAAGTTCTGTGAAATGAATTGACACAAGCCCATCTGGCCCAAGACCAGCCTTCCTGAACAGAAGGGAGCTCTGCGATGGTTCCGAGCTAGGGTGAGGCTAGACTTGGTGTTAACCAAATCCCAGAGTCCTGGAAACTCTCACTTTTTAGAGAAATGAATTTTCCAACCAACACTAACTTTTTTTTCTTTAAGGAAAAATTTGAAGGAGGATATTTTCTCCTTTTTTTTTTTTAATGAATTCATGCAAAGACCCCTCCTAAGGGAACCCAGCAAACAATATTAACTTTTATTACGTACTTGCTGTGAGCCAGGCCCTCTACTAGATGTTGTTTGTGTTACTGAATTTAATTGTGTTACTGAATTCAGCAGTCAAGGGAGGTGGTTATTATTTATCCTCAGGTCGATTGAGTAACTTGCCCAGAGACACTGAGTTAATCTGCAGAGGAGCTAGGAATCAAGCCCTGGTTGGCTGGACTTCAAAACTGTCTGCTTGTCTTATGCGTGTGAGGGTACTGCACCCTTGCTTCAGGGCAGTAAGAGACAAGTTTGGGTTTCAAAGGTCTTCCCTCTGGTTCTTACAGAATTGAAATAAAATGAGGTGATGTTTATGTCAACAAAGTTATTTAACCAAATAGGTGACACTATGGGGTTTGAAAGCTAAATGGTAGTTGACTCTTAGAAATGGACGAGCTAGTCATGAACTAAAACTAAAGAGACCTAAAATTAAGAATGTCTCTACAACTGTAACGTTGGCACATTTGCCTGAATGTTATAATATATTCACTGTAAAGTCTAGAAGCCTTATAAATATATGACTGGCAGTTGCCTCAGGCAGAAATCTTTTACTGATGCAATGAGATAAAAGTAATTAAGCTACATGTAGACTGATGGGTAATTAAATCCATGTGAAGCATTTTGTAACTAATTGCTATGTTCTAATCACAGATTGCTTTCTATTTGTCAAGGTAAGTGTGTATAATTACACAGTCCTTATTTTCTTTAATCTGAAATCATCCCAGTTGGGTGAATATTTTTAAGCACTCCGAATCTTAGAATATTTGGTACATTTCTGGCATGTAGGTAATTTGCATATTTTGTAATGTGAGGGCCTTTTATAGTAAAATAACACTACTGTCACTGACAGCAATTCTGTGGTCAACAGCAACTTCCACATTTTAGGATCATTTACTGTGTGTGTGTTGGTAAAATGTAGTTTGTTATTTACAAAATGCCAGTAGCAGTCAAGGCATTGTATGGACCGTGGTCCTGATCACAGTAAAGACTGGATCAGGAGGTGGATTTCCATGGACACAGGAGATGAAACAGACAAAGCCCTTTAAGGGTTGGAATGTCTCAGCATGCAGGAGCAGAGCGACCTAGGCCTGACTGCAACTCTTTGGCTGATTGTAGCTGGTACAGTGTGGATTTCATCTCTTTGTGGAGTAGAACTGTGGTTGTGGACAGTCACTCAAAAGCCAACCTTTTGAAATAAATCCCTTCTGCTGGCATGTGCCACTACTAGACAGCGCTCTTCTTGGACTCTGGACATAGGTCTCGTTCGACTTTGAGCTCTTAGCATGGTGTCCGGCACAGGAGCTCACTTGGTTATTACTTGTGGACTCACTGTGAGTAAGATGCTGACAAGCAGGAAACCAAAGATCACTCTTTGCAGATTTTCCTCATTTGTGAACTTCCCTCTCTCATTTTCTTGGTTGGATAAAGAGGCTGTTTTCTGACTCTCAGGTCATATTCTAAAGCCATTGCATTTTTAAAATCCTGTATTTAATTCTGCTTTATATGTACTTTTTATTAAATCAAGTGGTTCACATCATGTTTATTGCTCCTGACTTTTGATAGCCTTGCAATTTATAATGAATGTTCCTTAGGTTTGGTCTTCTCTAAGCGGTAGTTATTATGAAAGGTCTGGCTTTGTAAGGCTAAATTGAAATATATGTGCTGGGTACTTCCCTCGCTTATTCTTCCTGTTTGTCCTCTGATGATTAAAGTTGCCTGCGTGGGGCACAGAATTGAACTTCTGTTCTGTTGCTCACACACCAGACCTTCTTCCCTGTACTTTCTGTGAACCAGCGCATTGCAGCCCACCAGTGGTTAGCATCTCTTTTTTGGAGATATAAATATTGTTATTGATTCCGTCACAACCTTGCATCTTGACCTGTACTGTCTCCCTTGTGTTAGTATAGTTATATAAGATATACAAGAATGAGTAGAGATGTAATATATTTTATTCTCACTGTATATAAGTTTAAGACGTCAAAAACAGAAAATAACCTTTTTTTTCTCATACAAGCAGACACTATCATCTTCAAATCTCTCTGGCCTAGTGCTTATGGTTACACTTACCTATTTTGTGTCAATATTTAACTTAAATGCTTTCTGTACATTTTGTTTTCTTCAATCCTGTGGCTGGGCTGTGTCCTTGGTTTTGTCTAGCTATGCCTGGGGGATTTCATGGGTTTGGTGGCAATTGCTTAGTAGACACTATTTGGTGATGATGGCGACAGTACTATGAAATGTTTCGGAAGGTAGTCTGTTGTTTCCTCATTGCAAATACAGGACATAAATAATTCTCCATGTCCTGCATGAGGCTTTTTATTTGAAGAAGAATTTTTTTGACATTTTTTAAATAAAAAATAAGGTAGCAATTTTGGTGAGTATCCTAATAGTAGCTGCTTTGACTTAGTGCTGGGGAAATAGGCTATTTATTTATTTATTTATTTATTTAGAAACAGAGTCTTGATGAGGTTGGCCTTGAACCTGTGATCCTCCTGTCTTAGCCTCCCAAGTATTGGGATTACAGGCTTATGCCTCCACACCCGGCTGGAAATAGTTATGTTCTTGATTTGCCGTACAGCCATAGATTTTCAAAGTTGGGGAGACATCTGGACCTTTCCAGGGGGGTGTTAGTAGCCTCAGGTGCAATTGGGGACCCTTGAATAAAAATAAGGGGTGGTAGAAGTACTCAGGGTGGCACCGAGTAATTTTTTTTAAGGGATGGTAAGCCAATAGGTTTGGGAATCTGTGCTCTAGACAAAGACTGTGTTGGCCCTGTTATACCTTAAACATCACTGAAGCAGCTGGAGTAAGAGTAGGTAGGAAAAGGTTCCCGTCCTCACAGTCCTTTGTCCTAAACCCAATACTCTGCTTCGATCGTCTTCCTTTTCACTTTATTATGTAAAAAGCCCAGATTTATAAAAGTTTGCAAAAAGAGTACAAAGAGCTCACATTCACCCTTCATCTAGTCTGTGCGGTTATCAATACCACAGCCTTCACATTCGCTACGCACTCTTGAGGAACCTACAAGCCCTGTTCCGGCCTCGCCATTGTCCCACGGACATCATTGTTCTGGTCTCAGACCCAGTCCAGGAGCCACAGTCTGCTCTCCTTAGCCTCACCGCCGCCAACATGAACCAGACCTTCTGTCTTGATCTTCTGTAATTTTGGCATTTTTTGAAATGTTTTGGCTGGTTATTTTATAGAATCTCTCTCAATTTGGGTTTGTGTGCTGTTTACACCCAATTAAATTTAGGTCATAGGTTTTGGGCAAGATTGTCACCAAAGGAATGTGCACTTTTCGGGCATCGATGTCCACGATGTGGAGATATGTCATTTCCCATGGACTTCATTTTTGTCACTTAGATAAGGTAGTGCCAAATTTCTCCATGTAGTTATTATTTTTTCTATTTCTGATAAATAAGTGTCTTACAAGGAAATACTTAGACTGTGCAAATAATCTTTCTCCTTATTTTTGCTGACTAACTTTAACATCTATTAATGATTATTTGTCTCCGGCACATAATTACTGTGCTATTTGTTTGATGGTTCTTTTTTCTATATTTCCTTTTGCATTTAGTAATTGGAATGATATTATCTGGAAGAACTGTGCCCCCCCCATTTATTTTTGTCAAATATTTATTTTTCTAAGTATGGGCTCATGGATATTTATTTTGCTCTATACTTTTCTCCCATTATATTATGATTATTATTTTTTTGCTCAGAAGTTCCCAGATTGATCATTGAGAGCTTCTTCAAGCTGTGTTCTTTTGAGATCTCACAATGTTTGAGCACTTTCTTACCTTCTTAACCAGAAAGTGTTCCTGGTTTACTTGTACTTTCCCTAACTCAAGGCCTGGAATTGCCCATTTTTCTAGGGACCCTGGTACTTTTTATGGGAGGTGGTGTTCAGAAGCAAACACCATGCTAGTTCATCGCTGCTAGTTCGTTATCTTCTGGCTTGATCTTTTAAATTTCTAATTTGTGTGGTTCTACTAGAACAGAAAGACAGTGTACTTCTGTGTAGGCGGATGGTCATCAGTGATTCACTAATGAAGCTCTGCCTTTTCCCTGTCAAAGTAAAATAATACTGTTTTTCTCACTTCAAAAGGAAAATTGATTAGTGGGTAGGGTCATCTCACTTTTTCTGTATTTCTCAGAAAACTTCCTCTTACTGTTTTGGTGACTACTTCACATCTGTCTGAGTATATAAAGATGGTAAGCCAGGCGTGGTAGCACATGCATATGTAATCCCAGTACTTGGGAGGCTGAGACAGGATCACAGGTTCAGAGCCTCGCTTAGTAACGCAGTGAGGCTCAACATCAACTTAGTGAGACACTGTTTCCAAATAAAAAATAAATAGGGCTGGGGGTGTAGATCAGAGGTAAAATATCCCTGGGTTCAATCTCCAGCAACACACACACACACACACACACACACACACACACACACACACACAGATGGTAAATTAGTGCATAAGCAGGAAACAAGGATTAATAGACTCAGTTTATTTTTACAACATTTTTTGTATTTTGATGGTACTGGGGATTGAATCCAGGGGTGTTTTACTTCTGACCTATACCCCTGGCCCTATTTTTTTTTTTATTTTGAAACAGGGTCTTGCTAAGTTGCTGAAGCTGTTCTCAAACCTCTGATCCTCCTGTCTCTCCTGTCTTAGCCTCCCAAGTACTGAAATTATAGGTGTGCGCCACCACACCCAGCTACAACCTGTTTTGTGTTTCTCTTTCTGTTGAATAAATATATTCTATGCATTTTCTGATTGTGTGATTTCTACTGTAGTATGAATAAGCATTTCTGCTTTGTGTTCTGTTTGTAATATTGTGACTTCCCTGTGCGCCTGCCACGTACAGATCTGAAAACTGCGGCTCCAGACTCCTACTACAGCTCCCCTTATTCTTGTCCCCATCCATGACAGCTCCTCCTCCAGCAGTCCTTCCTCCTCTTCTTCCTTCTCATCTTTTCATTAATTCATGCTTTCAATCAAATATTCACTAGATGCTGACAGTTTCTTAGTCACTGTTGTGTCGCAGGAGCTACATTAGCGAGCAAAACTGAGGAAAATCTCAATGTATTGTAGCTTTCATTCTGGGTATAGATGCGGTGAAGACGCAATGTACAATAAACATAATTTGAAGTACATTATAAGCCGGGTGTGGTGGCAGGTGCTTGTAATCCTAGTACTTGGGAGGCTGAGACAGGAGAATCACAGGTTCAGAGCCAGCCTCAGAAACCTAGCGAGGCTCTTAGCAACTTAGTGAGACCCTGTTTCCAAATAAAAAATAAAATAGGTCTGGGGGTGTAGCCCAGAGGTAGAAGGCGCCTGGGTTCCATCCCCAGTACCACACACACACACATACACACACACATACAAAGTACATTATATAGTGCATCAGAAAGAGATTCTTTTCTCCATTTTCCTCTGTCTCTTCTTTTCTCCCACTATATTCACTGAGTAATTTCTCTCCCTAGGACAGTATTGGAAATCTTCAAAATAAATGACCAATTAAAGAGACCCTCTCTAGGACCTCCGCTTAATCCTGAGCCAGCTGAAGCGACATGAAATAACACAAAATAACACAAGATAACTGGGGAGTTGTAGAATACATAGTAAAAAATATTTTTTCACAAGGGTTTTGTAGAATATTTAAGTGAACTCAAGTTTGAAGTATCAAAATAATTTTTCTTAGAAAAGATTTGGTAGACTTAATAGAGGAAAAGAAAGCATTTAAAAACTGCAACCAGCACTCTCATAAAAGAAAAAAATGATTTTGCTATAATTGGCTAATTTTAGGCCAGAGCAATTACCACAAGCACTCTATTTTCTTTTCTAAATCATAGAGAACGCCACAGTAATATATTGGCTGCAGGAAAGGAGGGAGAGGTAGAGCGTTTTCTTTTAATGGTTTTCTGGAGGGGGCTGAGGGATCGCGAATGTTAGCTTTTATTAGGTTAACCAAAGTGCTTTGTTAATGCTATTTCATTTTTCCCTCAAGACAACAAGTTAAAGATAATACACAAAATGTTTGTTATAGAGTCGGGTTTGTTTGTGAGATATTTTTATTTATTAAATTTATATAATTTTGTGAATTTCAATAAAGTATATCAATACAATCAAATAAGTAAGAACTAATATAAGTAGATGATGTATGAAGTGTCTAAGTATACCTTGTATCTATCAGTTACTTAACCACAAAGAAGTTCGTTTTTATTGACTAACTACATAAAAGAGGAAGTATAATTTATCAATATATGTTTGCCATGTAAATTAAAATCCATGCTAATTCTTACAGTTCTTCATTGTAATCACTGTGGAGTCTATACCAGTGGTGTCCAATAGAAATATATGAGAGCCATGTGTATAATTTAAAATTGTTAAGCCATACTAAGAAAAATTAAAAGGTACAGATTAATTTTAATTATATATTTTAATCAACCCAATATATACAAAATATACTCATTTCAACTTATCAATGTAAAAAATTATGAAATATTTTACTTTTTTTCATACTATATTTTTGAAAACCTGGTGTGCGCTTTGTACTTACAGCACATCTCAGTTTGGACTGTCTATATTTCAAGAGCTCAGTAGCCTCGTGTGAATGGAAGTTATATGGAATAGTGCTGGTTTATGCTTCTTCTTTTTTTTTTTTTTTTGCAGTACCAGGGATTGAACCCAGGGGCGTTCTACCTCCGCGCTACACCCCCGGCCCTATTTTTTTTTTATACTTTATTTTGAAACCGGGTCTCACGAAGTTGCGGAGGGCCTCACTAAGTAGAGAGAGAGAGAGAGACAGGGGGAGAGAGAGAGAGAGAGAGAGAGAGAGCGCGCTGAGGCTGGCCACGAACCCGGATCCCCCGGTCTCCGCCTCCTAAAGTACTGGGATTACAAGCGTGTGCCACCACACCCGGCTTGGTTTATGCTTCTTAATGAATTTCATGTTGTTTCTACATTGTTTTGATTTTCTTTAGTCATTTCTAATTTCTAATGACACTAACTTTTTTTTTTCTTTTGCGGTACTGGAGATTGAACCCAGGGGCATTCTACCACCGAGCTGCACCCTCAGCCCTATTTTTTATTCTTTATTTTGAAACAGGGTCTCACTAAGTTGCGGAGGGCCTAAGTAGCTGAGACTGGCCACGAACCTGTGATCCTCCTGTCTCAGCCTCCCAAGTATTGGGATTACAAGCATGCGCCACCATGCCCGACTTCCTCACTCTTTCTTTTGAAGTTTGAGTTGGTACTTCTCATGTTGCCATAATTATAGCCAATGTTTTATAGGTGTTCTCCTTGAGTCACTGAATTGACATAAAAAGAATTACTTTGGAGTTCATTCCTGGAAATTAAAAGATTAATTCTAATCCCTAGTTATTGTATAACTTTGGACAAGTCTTTCAACTTTTCTGATCTTCAGAGACTGTGTATAATGAGTTAGATAAAGTCTTTGGCATTTTCTGACTAGATAATTCTGATTTTAAAAATTATCTATGTGTTTCTTATTCAAACACATTAATTACTTACCCTATGATGCATTTTGAGAGGTCTCATACCAAAAAAGGCCTTTCTAGCCAATGAAATCTAGTTTTAGTGAACATGGTGATAAACCATGAAGAGAGAGAGAGAGAGTTATAGCTGCCATTCATTCCCAGCACAGATGTAGTAAAATCTTACATCATATCTGGATACAAATTGGGGGGCCCTGGAGAGAGAGAGAGAGAGAGAGAGAGAGAGAGAGCGAGCTGAGGCTGGCCGCGAACCCGGATCCTCTGGTCTCCGCCTCCCAAAGTACTGGGATTACAAGCGTGCGCCACCACGCCTGGCTGTAAGGTAGTGGTTTTAAAATAGCATTCTGTTTTTCCCCTTGGACTAGAAGAAAGTTACCATTCCATTTTATTTATTTGTTTATTTACATTTATTTACTTGTTTGTTTTTTGATACTGGGGATTGAACCCAGGGACATTCTACCTCTGAGCTACATTCCCAGCCCTTTTTATTTTTAAGATTTTTGAAACAGGGTCTTGCTACATTGCTGAGGCTGGCCTTGAAACTTTTGATCCTCTTGTCTCAGTGTTGGTAGTGCTTTGTTCTTTGACATTTTAAATTGAAGAGGTTGCTGATTATTAATTAAGGTCTCCATATCTGGAGTTTCTATCAGACCTTTCTGTCTTGATTCTTCTTCTTTTCCTCAAGGCAGAACTTCTTGCTGCATTGTAAAACTTGCAAACTTAGATATTTCTTTGGACTCGAGTTGCACTTTGCTCTTTCATCATTTAGGAGCAGTCTGTGCACCCATACACACTCTTTTTGTACTTTATATTCCCCACACTGTAATTACCCTCTGATCTCTGCTCTATCTAACCTGAAAAATGCACATAAGACTATTTTACCTAGCCTACTTTTTGGTCAGTTGCCATTATGGTAGTTTAAAAGAGTCAAACTAATTTAGATTATTTTATTTATCGTTATGGTTACTTGGTGTTTGCTAGTAAGTTCTTATGGATGAGCCTATTTTTCCTGCTCTTTACCAGCCTCATAAGAGAAGTTTCTATTCTGTGTATTCTTTTTTGTCCCTCCTTCTGAAGCTGTAGCAGTGGCTCAAACTCTTCATGACTTCCTGAGTTTGTGGCGATGTTGGCTTATTTGTTCAATGTCAACTTAGATGATGCTAATTGAGAACATGGGGCCCAATAGTAGTCCTCAGACTGTGTGCGTAGAAAGAAGGAAGAGACACCAGACAAGCTGCATGGCCTTTCCCTCCAGGTCAGACCAGCTGGAAGGCATAAATACTTTCTGGTCTGCGGTGCCTTTATTCACTTTTTTTTTTAAAAAATATATAATCCTGACTCTTGTCTCATTCATTTTAGTCAATTTTAATAAATTCCCCATCTTATATAAGAAAGAGTAAAAGGAACTAAATTCACTTAAAAAAAAACCTGGAAAGTCACATTACCTGGTATTTCTTTATTTATTTTTCTATCCCTCCATATATACCAAATCTAATGATTTGGGAATTCTGAAACTGCACTCAGTGTTCACATGCAGATGCATGAAAGTATCTTGAAATATCGAGCTCCAGAGAGTTGTCACTGGCAAGTACAGTAGGCATGTTGCTGATTTCTTGCATTTGCCAGTGCACAGCTTACCCCAGGGTCATTTCTGCTCTCTTAGCCCCGCCTGTGAGGTCAAGCTTCTTGCCACAGCTTCCCTCAAAGCTGGCTCCCATCTCCCATTCTTCTCGGCCACAGCCCTGCAGTCCCTTTCCTCCAGCCACACTGACCTCTCTGGGGATCCATGGGGACTGCAGCCACAGGCAGGCTGGGTCTGCGTCTCACCTCCCCTCTGCTTCCAGAGCACTTTCAGAAGACCATGCAGATCTGCGCAGCTCCCCACTCTGATTCATTCAGGTTTGTGTCATCGTGAGTCTTGCTCAACTGTTCTTGTCAAAAACACCAGCGCCCTTTCGCAATCACTTTATCACTCATACCCTTTAAATTGCTTTTAAAAATTTTATTAGGACTTATTTTTACTTGGCAACATATTATTTAACTCTTAGTGTATTGTCCTTTCCACTTGAATAGTTTCAGGAAAAGGAAGATCTTACTATAACATTTAGAACAATGTTTGGCACATAATAGGTACCCAACAATTACTTGTTAGAAGGAGGGAATGAATGAATGAATGTTTTATTTAAATTAGGGCACCTAAACTATATATCTGGCATACCTTCGAACTGAACATATAATATAATAGAAAATAGAAAATAATACTTTTTAAATACATGAAATATGTGTAAGTTTTATATTCAGAGTCCAACTTTCCTAATTAAAACTGAAGAATTTCAGGTTCCATTTGTACCTTTGGAGGTCATTTTTGAGAAAGGCCTCAGGACAGAAAACATTAGTCATAATCATATTATGTCCTGTAAAATCTAAGTTCTATTTGCTCTTCATTTTGTAATTAGGTTCAGTGGCTCAAATAGTGAAAAATTCTTTAGTTTTCTTTACCCTCTAAACTCTTCTATAGCTCTTTAAGTTAGTTTTGAAATCTAAGTGACTTCCTATCCATCACCATGTACTCTTGGTGCTCAGGCACTGCATCACAGGCACCTGGCTGATTTCCTCTTTTCTCCTCCTATTCTTTTTGTGTCCACAATGATTGGATTGCTGGGACTTGAGTATGCTGCAATTCCTAAAGGTAAAATACCTCTCCACATCCTGCTGAAACACCAGCAGCATGTGGACACTCACAGACCCTCCCAGATGCTGATGTCCGCATCCTCATTAGGGGTATTTTGAAAGTCCATATTGAGAACAGGACACACTGTGCTAGTAAGAGGGTAAAGTTAATCTGCCCCATGGAAGCTTATTGCAGATTTTGGAGTTGGAGACTGGGAAGTCAGTTGTGTTGTCTTCAGAAAATGTATGATTTTTTTTAGAGTGTTTAGTTTGTTTTTAACTTTCCATGACTTCCAAATTCTTTAGAAGTTCAGAATTTTTTTAAAAAGTACTTATTGACTATGACCTTTAAAATGTAGTAAACAGGTTGTTTTGTTTAGCAACATTATCAATTTATTCCAACAATTTTTCCCCCTGTGATCAGTATAATCACAGATAACTATAAGGTCTGTAAATAATGTTTCTTGGTTAACTCTTGGTATTAAGCTAATAAAAGTAGTGTTCAAGTTTAGTTGTTTTGTAGGTCATTGACCCATCAGAACTTAACCTGTAAGTAAGAGGGAAAGGTTTGAGTTCAGGTGCTGTGCCATCCAGCTGTCACTGTAAGATGACAGTATGCCTTAAGTAAGCCAGTGTCCTGTGTACAGAATGTAGGAAACTAGGTAACAGACTTTGTGACATTCAAGCTGCATTCCATGGTGTCCATGGAATATTTCTTTTCTCGTTTCCTCATTGCCTAATACAGAACGTCCTCCATTCATGTGCATGTTTTCTGTGTGTGTGTGTGTGTGTGTACACAAGTGTATGGATATGTATACATGTGTATTTACTTGTTTATGTGTAGGAGGAAGCGCTTTTTGAACATTAGCTGAAATAAACTTAGTTGATCTGTACACATCTTTTTTACTGAAAGCAATCCAGTTAATTGGTTGACAGAACCAAGATTTACCAAGAGCTTACCAAATGTTAGGAACCATAGTATAAATAAGTATGTGTGTTTTAGTAAGATTTTTGTACCTCTACTTGGGTGATGCTTATATCCTATTCAGGGGAGTAAAACAAACCAATAGTTACAGTGTATTATGTTATAAAATTATGTACAAGATGGTTGAGAGGATAAGAAAGGAGCATTTAAATTGGTTTCAGCGGTCAAGACAATTTTTTGGAAGAGGTATTTGTTATGTAAAGAAGAATAAGGAGGGATTTTACATGGAGGAGAATTAAAGCATGGAGACTGAACTACAGCAGTTTGCCTGAGGGGCTACAGGATATGCATTCTGGCAGAAACAAAAGTTTTGTCCAATGTTCGGTTTGCTAAGAACAGTACTTGTATTGTGATGATGAGGGAAAATGTTCCTGATCTTAAAGATATATGTGACATATTTAGAGGTGAAGTAGCATAATGTCTACTTGTAATCCTCAAGTGGTACAGTCTTGAACATACACATGTTTGGGGTATGAAGAGAGAAGGCTCACAAATAGGGGAAAAATGTATCTGATCAGCCTAGGTGAAGGAGGTAAAGGGGTTCACTGTACTATTCTTAAAACTTTTCTGTAAAGTTAACATTATTCAAAATTAAAAGAAGGGCTGGGAGTGTAGCTCAGTGGTAGAGCACTTACCTCATATGCACGAGGTCCTGGGTTCCATCCCCAACACAAATAAATAAATAAATAAATAAATAAATAAATAAATGGAGGAAACTCTTGAGTCAATAAAATTTTTTAGAACATTTATAAAAGTAGTGTAAATATACAACTGGTGAGTTAGAAAATAATTATCTCGTATGGTGGCCAGTGAGTTAAGTTTTTATTAGGGATACATCACTTATACGAGATAACGTATTGGTCCTGTTATGATGCTATCTTTAATAATATTATTTAAGTCCTTTTTTATCTGAAAGAAAAAACGTATGTCTCATAGTAGTACTAGAAGGGACCGCAAGAGTCCCTAATATTGCCTGTATTAAATGAGTAATATTAAATGAGTAAGCTAAATAGGCCGATGGCTGTCTATTTATATTATTACTTAGAAATATCTCTACTGGAGAAACTTTCATGATCTTTCAAATGCTTCAACAGGAGGTCATATTTATTTCTTATTTATAAGATTAATTTTTTCTTTTATTGGCACACTGTAACTATACATCATACCGTAGTATAGAGCGATAGGAATATACATGCATACAACTTATGGAGCATTCTGCTCCTGCCCCCCTTCCCCGTGTATGTCTTTGAGCTGGCATTGGTAGTTTTACATACATTACTTAGCATTATTTAAATGGGGTTAACCCGAGAGTCTCTATGTCCCCTTCTCCCTCTCCTAAAGCCCCTCTGTCACTCCATTGGAGTCTCTGCTTGTTTATCTGAGGTTACTCTTGTTTCCTAATTTCTTTCTTTTTTTTTTTTTTACGGTACTGGGGATTGAACCCAGGGGCTTCTACCTCCGAGCTACACCCCAGCCCTATTTTTATTCTTTATTTTGAAACAGGGTCTCACTAAGTTGCAGAGGGCCTCACTAAGTAGCTGAGGTTAGCTGTGAACCCGGATCCTCCAGTCTCAGCCTCCCAAGTACTGGGATTACAAGCGTGCACCACCACGCCCGGCTTTGTTTCCTAATTTCTAACTTCCACATATGAGAGAAACATACAAATAGCCAATAAATATATGAAAAATGTTCATCATTAGCAATCAGGGAGATGCAAATCAAAACTACACTGAGATTCCATCTCACTCCCGTTAGAATGGCAATCATCAGGAACACAAGCAATAATAAATGCTGTGAGGATGTAGGGAAATAGGAACTCTTACACACTCTTGGTGGGACTGCACACTAGTACAACTGCTATGGAAATAAGTGTGCAGGTTTCTCAGAAGATTGGGAATGGAACCACCATATGACCCAGCGATACCTCTCCTAGGCATCGTTCCAAAGAAATTGAAGTCAGAATTTTGTAAGCGATACATGCATGTTTATGGCAGCACAATTCACAATAGCCAAATTATGGAACCAGCCTAGGTGTCCATCAACAGGTGAATGGATCACAAAACTGTGGTATATTCACAGAATGGAATTTTACTGAGCCATAAAGAAGAACAAAATTATGTCATTTGCAGGAAAATGGATGGAACTTGAGAATATTATGCAAAGCGAGACTAGCCAGTCTCAAAAAGTTTAATTTTTAAGAAGAAAAAGCCCTTAAAATCTAATTTCTTTTCCTCATTGGGAGAATGAAGCCTGGAATGGATTGGTGGGGAAAGAATCATTATTTACAGTTTTTATATTTTTGTTATCCTTACTTTTAGAAACTCCACTCCTAATGGAATAATTGGAACAACTTACTAGGGTGGAAATTTTCCCCAGTGATAAAGTGGGAGCTACTAGAGAAATACCACTTTTCTAACCAGATGAAATCAGTCTCTTCGCCCATATTTTAATTTATTACAATGAAACCCATACATAGGAAAAGTTATAGTGAGTCATAATTTTGAAATTGAGTTTTGGCAAAGTTTGATTCTTTCAAACAGGATTCTCTTTGTTGTGCGAAAACTTTATTGAGGAAATCATCTTTCTTTTATTATTAACCTTCTATGTCTTCTATTTTTTTCCATCTTCTGTCATCTCAAATTACGATGGAACAGAGATTGGAATCCAGCTTTGAGGTTGCTCTCTCTGAGGGGAAAAGAGCTCTGTGTTTGAACTGCTGGCTGATCTATAATTGCTTGAGTGAGACGATAATGGATTCTAATAACTAAATTTTTTGAGGGTTTTCTCCTGTCCAGTGCATTTCATTTCTCACTAGTATTTGATTTTCCTTTTTACCAAAATTAACATATCCAAAGGATGATGAGTGACCTGATAAACCTAGCGGACATCAGAAAAAAGTAGACTGGATCATTTTGGGGAAATGAACCAAAATCAGGTAGATGAATAACTTTATGAAAGAGTAAAATTTATTTTTGGAACACAAAGCTAATTCCTGTCTCCTGCTTTTCTACCCACTACTTTCTTTCCCTGCATGTATTTATTTTATAGGCACAGGAGTTTTTAGTTGGGCATTCACTTCTCTTATCTTAGTTCTTCGTGTTCCTCCTTTTCATTCTCATGTGCTTTTTCCCCCCTTTGACATGTATTAATCAAAGTCCAAGTTTACAGTGCAGATTGAGACCATCCCATTGGACTGACCTCACATCCATTTCAGGCCAGTCTAGGTGGCCCTTCATTTCTAGGTCTGTTCTCCAGGGCCAGCCCCTCTTCCTGCTCCACCGCAACAGGGAAGTACAGGAAGTTCCCTGTGTGACTGTCAGTGTCCCCTTTCCAGCACCTGGGTTGATAACCAGTCTTAGATAACAAAGTTGATGGGCGAATCCTCGTTTGTCATGAGCTGAAAGAGCTTCAGGGCACATAGTAGGTGAGGGCCTAAGAAGTGTTTGATGGATGAAGAAAGAGAGGAATGTGCAAACGAATCTAGCTTCTTACTGAAGTCCTTAAGGAATGAAGCTGTGCAGGCAAGCACTTCTGTCCCTAAGTATAGCCAATTAAGTGTGCAGATTTAAGCAAGCTTGTCCCAGTATGTGTCCATTACTGATCACTGCAGCCCACAGGTTCCCTGGTGAAATCTTACGCAAGGCTGGCCTGACAGGGGCTGCTTGCAAGACGAGTCATCAGAGGCTTCCCAGGAAGAAGACTGTCAGGCACGGACAGTCCACATTTAGCTTTACCCTTAGTATGGGATGACTTCTGTACCCTAACGATTTGAGGAATCAACTCTCATTAGACTTAATGCTGGAAATACAACCGTATAAAATCTGAACGTTCTCCAGTTGATTAACAGCAAGATCTACCTTGACACAGTTTGGATTGAATTGTAAGGCAAAATTCTCAAGTCCAGAGGTGTCACATTTTGCACAGGTCTCCTCATTTCATTGTGTTTCAAACCAGGTTGCTGTTACATGCAGTATTTTAGCAGCCTCGATTAGAGACGTAAGGACGGTTATTCCTGTTGTTGCTGATTTAGTATTACAGCTGCTTCCTCTTTATGTGATTTAATTTGAAGTTTCAGCCCACCAGGGGGCTATTGGTCCCCACCTTTGCAGTTTTAAGAGCTCACTGCTGTTTTCTGCATGGATGTGATTTCCATTCCTGTTCGCAGTGATTTTCCCCTTCTATATTCATCTAGCAGCAGCGAGGCACCGTTCCAGGAACTCGCTCTCTCTACAGAAGGCATAACATGGAACCATTTGGATGGAAAAATTATAAATTATAATTATTCTGTTCATTTTAAAATATTCATATTGTGTTGCTCAAATGCCAGTAACTGGAAAATCATGGATAATGTCCTGTTTTTATAACCTCTTGTAGAACGTTTTAAGATCTGTTTATGTTGTTACTCAGCCATCTCTTTCCCTGGAGTGGATTCTGTGATAAAATATTTTTTAAAAAAGGTTGCAGCGTCCAGAGTCTGATGGCATATATATGGTATTAAAGATGACACCATTAATTGCAATCCGTTTTTTAAGTAGAAAAGATATGTACAAAGAATATTTATAAAATTATAGGACTTATAAAAATAGCCTATAGACATGCCAGACTGTTTCTTTGGAGGATAAAGCTTTTTATTAAGTGATTAAAACTAAGCAAATGTTTATTATTTTTGGAGGCTATATATTGAATTTGTACTAAGAAAACCCATATAAACATAGCACTACTGATTTTTAAGTAATACTTAGTATGGAACCCAGGGGTGCTCTACCACTGAGCTGCACCCCCCAGCCCTTTTTATTTTATTTTGATACAGGGTCTCACTAAGGTGTGCAGGCTGGCCTTTAACTTGGGACTTCCCTGCCTCAGTCTCCTCATTGGGATTACTGGTGTGGGCCACCATGCTTCACTATGATTTTTAAACACTAAAAACATTTCCAAATTTTTTTACTGGAGCTTTTTTATTTTTTTAGGTCTTCTGTTGTCATTGCTAAGCCAGTGGTCCTTTAATTTGGGGGAACTAAAATTTTATTGCTATCCTTGTATTTTCCATGTTGTGTATGTGGGGGTGAAGCTGTGAATGTCTTGGAAAGATAGGGAAAAATGAAAATGTTTTTATGCAGATTGGATGATTTTTTGATAAAGCAAGTACATCTCTTATTCTAAAGGAGAGAATAGTGACTGGAGAGCTTACATCCAAGGTATGGACCATATTAAAGAGAGTGACAGTCTTTAGTTTTTGGCTTTTTATTCTGTAAATTTTAAGTCCACATTCATTTAAGAGCCATTAGTTCTATTTGTTGTCTCTCTTGGCTAGGAAAAGTTTAAATGCATTTTGGAAACTTTTTTGTCAACTAAAGGCAATTTAAAATGACCATTTCAAGATGATTTCTAGAAACTTACACTTTGGTTCGGGCTGAAGTCTTAGTTTGTGTCCCTGTGTGTGTGTTGAGGTTCTTCAGAGGCAGCAAATCGCTTGAGCATGAACAAATTTCACAGGCTCAGTTCATTGTTTGTCTTAGCCTTGTGGATCACTTGGCCTTTTACAGTAGGCTAATCCTTTAGTCGAATATGGGTTCAGAAAGGTTCTGTGTATATACCAGGAGAACCTGGATGCCTCTTCACCCTGCTTTATTCATTTGAAATAGCACTAGATGATCTAAAAGTACTTCCTCTTGATTTTTGAAAGGATGTCATTGCAAGCTGTATATTTGAAAGGAAGATTCTCTATAACAAAAAATATAAATGTGCTTTCTTAAAGTCCGATTGATGGAACATGGGATGCAAGTTGTCAACAAATGGGCTTTCCAACTCAAACACTTACTTTATGCAGCAACCAACATTTTTGAATACTGCAATAAAACAAATGCTATTTTTAATTGAATAAAGAGAAGAGATTAGAATAGCTACTACAGGAAAATGGGTTCCTTATAATTAATAACTTGTGAGTAAATCCTTAACTGCACTTGACATTTTTCCATGGGTTGGTGACAGACTGATCAGTGAGTCACCAGTTCAGTCTCAGGGTTTAAGGTATTCAATAAAATAGGTCTCCTCTGAGGTGGGGCTGAAGCTCTAGCCTTGATCAGAGAGAAGGCTTTGGAGGGAGCACGGTTGAACTGATTGGCTCTGAATGGTGATCACTTCGTAGGACACACTGATCATTTACAACATTGTTGTAACTCTCTGGTGTTCCTAAAATGAACTTAATAACCCGCTACAACAAGGGGATATGCTGGTTTTTCTCTGCAATTGAATATCCAGATGACCTGAAGAATATGTTGAGAAATACTGCATTAGAGAGGGCGAGCAGCTGTATGATGGAGAAAACAGCTTTTCGGCAGATCTTTTCATTATATCCTTTGATTCTTTCACAGAGGGCGTTTGTGAGATATGGTTGACCAGCGAGGACACGGGGGCCTACGGCAGAGACATTGGCACAGATCTCCCCACGCTCCTGTGGAAGCTGGTTGACGTGATTCCTGAGGGAGCGATGCTGCGGCTCGGCATGACGAATCCACCCTATATCTTAGAGCATCTGGAGGTAAGGACAGCACCCTGCTACGTGCTGACACAGGCATCAGGGCAGGCTGATCATCACCGAGCCTCAGTTAAAACCACATTCACATTTGTTACAGAAGAGAATTGAGACTTTCAAATCCCCTTCTTTGTCCATCTACACAATTGCTTTTGCTTCCTCATCATTAATTAATGTTGCTTAAATTTTTCAATACTTGCCACCTTGTCACGGTTCTTTGTTGCTTTGTAGTCCTTCAGTTTTTCAACACACAAATCTGTCCAATTCCTTCTTGCCTAGATAAGGACTGTGAATAAATTGCATTGATTTTGCAACCCGCAGTCAATATTGTGTTATCCAAACTGCTTTAGCTATGGACTGTGCCTTAAGTCTGAGGATGTTTTGAATTCCATCCCTTTGTCTGGAGATACTTAGGGGCAAAGTGGAATCAGAGGACACAGAGCTTGATTCTCTTCCACTGGACTCCTTTGTGATCACTGAAGAGAGAAGGAGGTGATCCTCAGATCCCTGGCCTCACATTTATATCTGTGCATCGGGATATAAGTAGCAAGGTATCAAACTAGAGAAAATGGATGTGTGTACATGTAACTGTGGTTACTGATAACAAATGCCACAAGGAATCTCAGCAAAGAATATGGACATGAGAGGAACCGTTTAAATGAAATGAGCCTGGCATGGCAGTGCACACCTGTAATCGCAACTACTCAGGAGGCGGCTGCAGGAGGATCACAAGTTGGAGGCCAACCTGGACTACTTAGACCCTGTCGCAAAATAAAAAGAAAGATCGGGGCTTGTAGCTTAGTAGTAGAGCACGTGTCTAATATGTGCAAGGCCCTGGGTTCAATTCCTAGTATCAAAAAGAAATGCATGTGATAGCCGGGTGTGGTGACTCACACCTGTAATCCCAGTATTTGGGAGGCTGAGACAGGCACAGATTCGAGGCCAGCCTCAGCCACTTAACAAGGCCCTCAGCAACTTAGGTCCTGTTTCAAAATAAAAAATAAAATAGAACAGATGAAGGGGTATAGCTCAGAGGTAGAATGCCCTGGGTTCAATTCTTAGTTCAGGAAGGAAGGAAGGAGGGAGGGAGGGAGAAGGGAAGAGAGAGAAGAAGAAAGAGAAAGGCAGGCAGGCAGGCAGGCAAGCAAATGCTAGGATCCATGTCTATTATTTGAGAGATGACTACCTTAGATGTATAGTTTTGGACTTGAAATCTAGGTGTTCTTAGTCACGTGTAAACAAGGCACTTTTATTTTTCATCAAGTGTATCCTTTGTAGTATATTTTTGCAGAAATATAATCTTCCAGAAAGTTAAAAGCAACTATAGTGGCAGAAATTTAATGCATAAATGCAAATGAATAAGCATGAAATTATTTATGTTGATTTTAGGACTACACTTGCTAAGTTTTTTGTTGAATAGACATGTTAACATCCACAATGTATTTTAGAAATTCTGAAAACAGAGTTGATAACAATCTGATTGTTAATTGTAAATGTATAATGAAGAAATTATGCAATTTCAATTTCATTATTCACATGTTCCTAGCTAAACCTTTCCAGTAAGGGTATGTGATTTTTATGTCAAGTTTGGTACTTCAGATAGTGTAGGATGATTATGATTTGCTATTTAAAAATAAGTTGTAGGCATGTCAACTTTTACTTAACACTTTGACTCAACACTTGAAGAAGCAAGTGATTCTGTGTAAAAATCAAATATGGTAAGATCTATGGCAGTCTCTCTGTGTTTTCAGTTAATGTGAAGTGTATATCGTGAGGACCCAGAAGGCACTAGATGTGTGGGTGGTAGGAAGGGAAACGTGCCCCACAGTGTATGATGACATGCTGGCTTTTTTTTTGGATTGAAAGAAGTTTGGTCAGGGATCCAGGGATCGTGGTAGCTAAAGTCAGAGAGGGTTCAGATATGGAGTAAACACAAGGGAGAAAATCACATATTGGATTTCACTATAATTGTAATGCATCAATAAAAGTATTTTTTAATCACATATTGGCTCTGAGGTGCCTAACTAAGTACTTCTTGGAATAAATTCAGCATGTGAATTGATTGCAAGATTGCAGCAGCTCATGCTACATTCATAGCAAAATAGCAAATCCCAGTGCTCACTACTGAAAGGAGTGACAGAGTTGCTGACCTCCCAGTATATGTTCCAGGAGAGCATCTAAGAATCAACAGAAGATGCTAAATATAAGTTTACACTTTACCCAGAACGCACCAGATGTTTAGTTCATGGATCGCAGTGCGTGTGATAACAAGTTCTGATTGTCACAACATTCTATTTTTTAAATTGTTGCTTTAAAATATGTATAATATTGGCTTCGCCTCCTACATTGTCATCTTCTTGTGGCGAGCCTGTTGTCATATCCATCACTGGATTTACCCCACACAGGAGTGCTCAATAAATGAGTAAAAGAGTGAGTTTTAAAAAAAGAGCCTTCTTCATAAAAGAAATTGTAGAACCGACAGGATAGTCATGAACTTTGAAGTCTTAACACTGGGGGGAAAGAAGCAGCAAAAGGTGGTGAAGGCAGTGAACTCAAAGGGTGAGACTTGACCCCCATAGAAAGCCACCGGTTCCTATGAACTTTATAATGGTGGTGATGCAGGATGTTGTACCACATGGGGGGCAAAAATCCCATCCAGAAACACAGATCAAAGGAAACAAAGGTATGCATGAATCAAAGATGCAGGCCATCTGGAATTAAGAGCTTTGAGCTTTTACCCCTTTGAGAAGTCCTCCACACCTTGAGGGTTCTTCTCATCCTCCTCCTCCACAAACACATCCCATGTCTTAGAGAAGGAAACGGAGCCCCAGGAGGCTTAGCTTACGTGGCTCCCCGTGTCCAGAAGGGCTTTAGGAAAGAGAGCCCGAATCTGGTGATCCTCAGTCCCGTGCCCAGCAATACATTGTCCTTCTTCATTCTCCTCTCGTTGGGCTCAGGCCACTCTATAGAAATTACTTGACTTATCTAAAGAGTGCTGAAGACGTTCACCAATAAGAAGAAGGAAGCGGGGGAGGAAGCAGAGGATGGAAACAGAAAAACACCACAGTGAATGAAGGTGGTGTTTTTTTAAAGGGTAGGGATAAAAGGAGCCCACTCTTGAAATAACCACTCTTGGTGTTAATACCCGCAGAGTGAGGATTTCTGGAGACTTTCACTGGGAGGATTCAGCCTTCTTGTGTCTCTGGGAGATGCTTCACATGGCAGACTTTAATTACAGAGCACTTCACTGGGCTATTTCTGTTCACATTCACCTAGCTCGAGATTTCTGTTTGTCTCTCTTATCAGATATATATATATATATATATATATATATATATATATATATATATTGAACAGTTTAAAGGGAAAATTATTTAAGGGAAAACTCCAAAGTTTCTATTGTATGATTTAAAAGTATGTTGCCGAAAAATAGATGGGTTGAGAGTATGTTTTATTAAATCTCTGTAGGAATAGAAGATGCACGTTACACTTAACAAAGGATGCACTTTCAAGGTTTTATCAAGAGTCTAGCATTGTGTTTGGCGCTTGATATAGTAGATATTGAATAAATGCATTCTGTATAAAAGGAAGAACTCTTTATTGCTAGCAGGCAGACACATCTTGTAAAGTCTTTTTGGACCATCTACAATGCTTATTTGTAACTTTTCATTGCCTAAAAATATATAGGATTCATTTTAATGATGATATAGCTGACAAAGATATCTCAAACATAAAATATAATGGTCACACCATGAAATAGAAGAAACATAGCTAATGAGCATATGCAATATTGTATTAGATTTGCATTTGGAAATAGAAAAATAGATAAAACAAAAGATTAAAAATATTTTACCTCATCTAAAAGCCTGCTGCTGCCTTTCCTTTGCCCATAGGCTAAAGATAAGCTCTTTAGCATGACATCAAAGGTCCTTAAGATACTTTTTCACTGCACCATTACATCTCCATTTTCTTAGCACTTTAGTACCCTTACGATGACTCCTAAGTAGCCTACACACACAGGTTCATATGCATATGCATATATAGAGATGTATAATATATATCTTTCTATATATACATATACACATATGCATATGATATATATATATATATATATATATATGTTTCTAACTATTTCACATTCCTAAGATTTTAACTTTATCTCTTTCTTACTTTATATGATGACATTTGGTAGTAATGTGTTAATCAAATATGCTAATGTTCACTGGTACATGTATTGACTAATACATTGCCCCTCTAGTGGCAAATAGGAAATGTTTTCCCTGTGTTTGCTTTCCGGTTGCTATTGCTCATGCGCTACCCTGGCACATTCCTCTCTGACCTTATAGAAAGCCAAGCAGTTTGTGAATTTGATCACTCTTGTAACTCCATGGCTTAGTCTTGCGCTCCTGGTAGTAGGTAATCCCTAACCAAGGTAATAGTTCAGACCGAAGCCGGGCGTGGTGGCTCATTCTTGTAATCCTAGTACTTGGGAGGCTGAGACAGGAGAATTGTAGGTTTGAGGATAGCCTCAGCAATTTAGTGAGGCTCTCAGCAACCTAGTGAGACCCTGTTTCTAAATAAGAAATAAAATTAGTCTGGGGGTATAGCTTGGAGGTAAAATGCCTCTTGGTTAAATCCCCAGTAACACACACACACACACACACACACACACACACTAGTTCAGACTGAAAATAATACATGTGAACCCAGCAAGGTGCAACAGTGATCAGTGATACAATGGTTCCTGCCAACAAGACACCACTCATTACTGGTGTCTTGTTTCTTCAAGATGTTAATGTTTTTTCAAGACCGAAAAATATAATAATAATAATAGCAGTACAATTTATCAAGTGCTTAGTATTTTGAAGAAGGCTTGCAGATTGCTTCCCACATCTCTTTTTCTTCTTATAACAAGCTAGCTCTATTGATATTACTACCTTCATTTTATTGGTTGAGAAGCCAGGTATTAGAAAGGTTAAATAACTGGCTATGCCTTATATAGCTAGTTGGCTTGGGAACTGGTTTCTAGTCTCTCCAGACCCTGCGAGGCTTGCTACTGCCACGCTTTGTCTTCCACGAACCCTGTACAGACTCTTCCACAACAGGTCCCCATCAGTGCTCCTGGAAGCACACCATGATTGCTTGCTTACCTGTGAGTCCAACACAGCTATTAGCATCTTTAGGTCTTACACACCATTGCATTTCATGTCCTGGGCTCACAGTCACCCTGTAAGTGCAAACTGCATGACACAACCACTCTAAGTTTAACTTACAAGCTATTCCTTGACTACATGACTCGTCTATCGAAGTAGCCTCTTATCTGTCCTGGGCACCTAGTTTTGGAAGAACTTGGGGTTCGCTGGCCTGTATGCTTCTCACTTGCCAGTCACGTTTCTGTGAAGATACACTGGATGGTGGGGAAACTTCATCTCAGGGATGCATTTTATTTGCCTTGCTGAAATACCGTAGTAATAGTATCTGTAGGACTAAAATAAATATGCTCCTTGTATGACCAGTGAAGTGATAGGTTATCTAGGCTCCTGACTTCTTTCTTCTCCTCCTCCTCCTGCTATTTAGAATTTCCATTAAAGAAGTCAGCAGTGGATAGTCAGGGAGAAGAAAACCAGTTTGTCTTAATATTAGTATTGTGAAACGATAAGAAAAACAGGAATATATCTGTGGATTTTATTTAAGCTATTCTGGTCCTCCCTGTATTATGGATGATTTAAAGTAACTGGTATCTCCCTTTAAGAGACCTGTATGTGTCAAAATTGTCTCAGAGTTTTATTGATCACTAAAGCTTGCCCCAGACAGGTCAAATCGATTAATTGAGAGTGCCATGCTCTTATTAAGGTCTGTTCCTACATCCAAGTTATGAATAAAACAAACTATATATTTTAAAATTTATATTACTGGAAAATCTTGGCCCTAATATTTACATCAATGCTGCTATACATTTTATGAATTAAAATATTTAGCATATATAAGATGTGTATTTAGTACATTTATGTGACATGTCATCATAAGGTTAATCACAAGTAGTGTTATTTTAAATATTTGTCTGGTTTTTTGCTTGGAAATCTTTTTTTTTTTTTTTTGGTACTGGGGATTGAACCCAGGTGCATTTTACCTCCGAGCTACAACCCCAGCCCTATTTTTTATTTTTATTTTGAAACAAGGTCTCACTAGGTTGATGAGAGTCTTACTACTTGCTGAGGCTGTCCTTAAACCTGTGATCCTCCTGTCTCAGCCTCCCAAGTACTGGGATTATAGGCATGCATCACCAAGCCCGGTTGGAAATCTTTTAATCACTCTAACAATCAGCTTCCTGCTGCCCTTGATATTTGTATGTTTACTTCTACTTCAATGAGTTTGTGCTCTAAAACCTAATTGTATATTTAGCAAAATGAGTATATCTGGCGAAAGATAGTAGATATATCTGTCAAGGACTTTGGTTGCATGGCAATTCATGAACATCAGTAATGTGTTTGGCTTGTCAGACTTTTAAAAAATGCATTCTAGTTTCAAAGTAATAGCAAACTCAGTCCCCGCTGCACTTGTTTTAGCAAAGCAACACTGAACTTCCAAACTGAACTCAACAGTTCAAGTGGGTGTTGTACATTTTTTTCCCATAGGGTTTATACTTTCCAAAACAATAGAAAACTATGTAAACAGATTCTACACTCAAAATATTTTTAATTTTTTGATGAATAAAAGAGTGTGGTAGGTGACTTATTTTGAGCAAGAAAATAGAAATGAAAAATTCTTTATTTCTCCCATCCATATATACCTTTTGAGATATGTCAGTGTGTGGTTTGATCTATTGATTGTCACCAGCGCTCCATTTCATTCTTACCCTGGCATTCATGAAAAAATTTCAAGAGGTCAATGAATCCCCTGAAAGTGGACACAAAATATACATGCCTATCTGAAAATTTGGGGGCAGGAAACTCATCAACTACTAGAAGGGCTCATATCCAATTAAATAAGTTTATTAGGCAGTCTTGGGAGCCTGATGCTCAGAGCTGGGAGCATCCTGTCTGGAAGGGGAGCTATGGATGGAAGGTTGGCCAAGCCCAGCCTGCTGAATGACTTGACTACTTCTGATTGAAGATGAAATTGAAATGCTGGTCAAGAAGGTAAGGTCCACCCAACACTCTAACTGTTCAACTTCCTAGGTGGATCTGGATCTTAGCATCAGCAAAGTTTTAGCCGGTTCTGCCACTAAAAACAGCTTGCATTTCCCTCTTTACTTGTGTCTCCGTCTCTTTGTTTCTGTAATAGTCACTTGTTCCCCTAATTCCTGAGAAGCCCTGCCTGAGAAGCCCAAGGGTTTTTCCAGCTCCACAAACTCTTACAAAGATTTACATTGCCTCTTGCTTCCTATCGCTGGGCTTCAGTTTGTAGTATCAAGGCTGGGTGACTCTGCCTCATGACTGCATGAGAACTAAAGGTCCCAGAGAAGAAACGAGCTTATAACTAGATAGACTCGATCTCAGAAGAGAGGACTGTTGCTGGTGCATGTTATTTTATGCTTATCGTTCCAGCTATATTTTCAGGGGAAAATGACCCATTTTGTGGACAAATGGTTCTTGTGTCAAAATTATTGGGCACCTCTACTTTTCTGGGGAGCACAATGGAAAAGCCTTGTCTCGAAATTGTTTATGTGGCCATTCAGACTTTGTATAGAGACCTGCCCTGTGGCCTTCACTGCAATCTCAATTCTAATTTCCAAATTACAGACTACGCACGGGTGTCTAGGCCCATGGTGGGAATATAAAGGGCCAAACCATTTTTGGTTATCCAAAAATGCTTTAATCTACATTATGGTATAAAGTTCTCAATTTCTTAGCAATCAATATCATCGACTATCTTTTCTTTTTATTGTTGGCCCAAGTTATCTAATATCAAATATGATGAAATGCAGCGAGCTCCGGATGTTCAGTCACAGAAGAGATCATTTTCCTGAGTGGAAAAGAACAACACAGGAATAAAATATGGGTCAGGTAATAAGTGAAAAAGCCTTAGCGAATCCTTTATAAGGCAACCGATGCCATAGTTGAATAGCTGGAGCCACATCATTCTGTGTGTGTATCTTTTAACAAAATACAGTAAGATATACATACATATATACATACACATACATATATACATACATACACACACACATATATATATACACATGTATATAATTCTAGCATCCTTGAGAAGCTTTGGAATTTACATATTTTAATTATTACATATAAATATTCATATTTCCTCTTTTAGTATTCTAGTGTACATTTCCATTTATATAGGAGGGCATTAGGGATGTATACAGATTAATTTGCATCTATAAAGGCATTTCCCTTTGCCAGTCCCCTGAATCCTTAATTGTACCAGAGTAGCTGAGAAGGCTTCTATGTCATCTGTCAAAATTACTGTAGTCCACATTCTGCAATGTGCCCTTCCCGGGCTTTGTCTTCCTCCTTCTTTAGGAAGTCTATTATCTCAGACCATTGAGAAAAGCTGCCATGACTTCTCTCTCCTTCACAAGCAGACAGGGCTGACTCCTAAGGCAATCGACTTACTTTCCTTTCCGCTTTTCTCCTGATTCCAAGATCTTTCTGCGTGTTTTCTTTGCTCTGATAGCCTGTGAAAGGCTACCTTAGGCACTTGCTAATTCAGCACTTAGTCAAATGAAATCTTCATATTTTATATCGGGTGGGTAATGGGATTTTCAGGTGATTCATGATGTAGAACAGGAAGGTTGAGAATGAAGTTAATGGTTCATAGAATAGTTGAGGGACGTTCTGCATAGCTGTCGGAAAGCAAAGTTACTTCCTTAGTCTGCTTCTGTTTATTTCCGAACTACTAAATTGGTTATTATTTTTAGGTCTGATATTGATCTATTCTTTTCCCTACATCTTCCTTTCCCTACCACACAAATAATCCACCTGAAAATGTTAAGCTTTCAAAATTTAGGTCCGAGAAGCTATTAATGTCACTTAATAGTAAGTAATGATCCTGTCCTAAATTGGAAACATTTGAGTTTTTATTATCTTTTTATTATTATTATTATTATTATCATTATCATTATCATTATTATAACTATTGCTAGGGGAAATGGGGAGGGAGCTGGTGGAAAGCCCACCAAGTGCTGTGTGCATGTATGTCACTATCACTATGAACTACATTATGATGTAAGACTATAATACACCAATAAAAGTATAAAAAACCGATTACTAAGAACTTTACCTTCATGTATTGTAGCAGAACTACCAAGTCAATTATAAAGTGCACAAATGGTCTGTGTATAATAAACAATTTTTAGAATTAGAGAATGCAGCATATGGACCAAAGAAAACTAAGCTGATCATTTAGAGTAATGTTGTAAGTTTTCCAATTGTTTGTTGGTTTGAGTGAGGGGAAAAAAATCTATTCTGGTTTGCTTTTTTTCATGGAATGTATAATTGTTTTGAAAAATTGTTGTGGAAAGTTTGATCCATATAAAAATCATTGTTGCTTTATAGAAGATATGTTGTGTCTGCCTCTAATATTTGGCAAGAAAGAAATAATATTCATATTATACTTATATACACACGTTTGTGTGTATTCCATCCCCAATACTGCAAAATATGGATGGAACCCACGACCTTGCACATGCTAGGCAAGCACTCTACCACTGAGGTACATCTCCAGTCCTAAAATACATCTTTAAAAGCAAACTTTGGGGGGAGGGTATTGGGAATTTTGCCCAGAGGCATTCTACCTCCAACCTACACCCCCAGCCCTATGTATGTATGTATGTTTGCATGAATGTATATTTTTTGTGTGATACTAGGGATTGAAACCAGGGGCATTCTACCTCTGAACTACACCCCTACCCCTATTTTTTATATATTTTTTTTTATTTTGAAACAGAGTCTCACTAAGTTGCTGAGACTGGCCTCAAATCTGTGATCCTGTTGACTCAGCCTCCCAAGTACCAGATTACTGGTGTGCACCACCACACCCAGCACCCAGCTTTTCTTTCTTTTTTTTTTTTTGGCGGTACCAGGGATTGAACCCAGGGCGATTTTTACCTCCAAGCTATACCCCCAGCCCTATTTTTTATTCTTTACTTTGAAACAGGGTCTCACTAAGTTACGGAGGGCCTCACTAAGTAGCTGAGGCTGGCAGTGAACCTGGATCCTCCTGTCTCAGCCTCCCAAGTACTGGGATTACAAGCGTGCACCACCACACCCGGCTTAACACCCAACTTTTAAAAGGAAACTTTTTATTAGTTTTCATTTTACAATGTTATATTGAATATGAATCTACATTCTGATCAGTTGACATTTCAGACATTAATCATTTCGTTGATTGGCTCCTACATTTTCAGCCTTTATTTTTCTCACTTCGATAGATCCTTATTGATTTTTTTGTTGCTATAGTTCTATTCCTCCATTACTGCCTTTTTATTAGTTCAGCTGCTGCAACAAAGTACTACAAACTGGGTAGCTTAAAATAACAGAAATTAATTCCTACACAGTTCTGGAGGCTAAAAGTCCAAAATCAAGGTGTTGGCAGGCTTTTAGTTCTTCTCTAAGGCCCTGAGGGAGAATCCTTGCTCTCTCCTGACTTGTGTCGGTTGTGGGCAATCCTTGGCATCTCTGGGCTTGTGAACACAGCACTCTGACCTCCGTCTCAGCCCTCACGTGGCGTCCGTGTGGAAATGTCCTCCTCTTATGCACCAGTCCCTGGATTAGGGCCCATCCTAATTCAGTATGACCTCATTTGAGTTGATTGCATCTATAAAGGCCCCATTTGCAATATGTTATAGTAAAGTTGATGTTAATCCAAACTAGATGGTTATAAATCGGGATATTAATTATAAGCTGGTGATGTAGCTCAGTGGTAGAGCGCTTGCCTCGCCTGTGTGTACACAATGCCTTTAACTTGATTACATCTGTGAAGACCCTATTTGCGATATGTTAGGATTTCAACATATCTTTTTAAGGGACATGATTCAACCCATAACACCCTCCTTTTGTAATAAGTACATATTCTTTAGTGTGTCATTTTAAATCCTCTGTTCTCTCTTTTGCTTTTTTTTTAAAGTAGTTGCCTTAGGGGATTACTGTTAACTTTTTCTTTTGTTTTTTGTTTTTGTTTTTGTCAGTGTTGGGGATGGAACCCAGGGCCTCATCCCTCACACCTGCTAGGCAAGCATTCTACCACTGAGCTACATAGCCAGCCTGCTTACCATTAATATCTTCATTGATGAGAACCTAGCTTGGATTCATAGTGACTTGATTATAATAGCATATGAAAACGTTGCTGCTCTAAAGTTCTCTCCTTCCCCCTTCTTTCTGCTGCTACTGTCATCAACAATACATCTTTCTACAGCATGTGCCCGTCCACACAGATTTGTAATTACTGCTCTGTGCCGCTGTCTTTGAAATCAGTTAAGATAAAAATAAGAGTTATAGACAGTTCTACTGTCTTCTATATTTACTTCTACAGTGTTTTTAATAGATTTTTATTGGTGCATTGTAATTATATGTCATAGTGTGGTTCAGAATGATTCAAACATGCATGCTCATGGGTCTTGGTGTGTTGCCCTCCGCATCCCCCCCAACTTTAACTTCATTGGTGCTTTCGATTCTTATGTGGATTGGAGTTTCTTTCCAGTGTTCTTTCATTTCGGCCTGAGGGTGTCTGTTTAGTATTACTGGTAAAGCAGGTCTGCAGGAAGCACCTTCTCTCCTTTTTTTTTTTTTTAATCTGAGAATGTCTGAATTTATTCTTCATTTTTTGAGGGATAGCTTCTCTGGATATAGAATTCTTGGTTGGCAGTCTTTTTCTTTCATCTTTTTTTCACCCTTGTTTCTTTTTTTTTTTCTTTTAACTGATTGCTTTAGGGATTGCAGTTAACCTGCCCCACCCCTGTGGTACTGGCGATTGAACCCAGGACCTCACAAATCACACATTTTATGTCATACCACTGACTTCTGGCCTCTGTGGTTTCTTTTGAAAATTTGATTGTTCACTGGGCGTAGTGATGCACACCTGTAATTCTTACTACTTGGGATGTTGAGGCAGGAGAATTATAAGTTCTAGGCCAGCTTGGGTAACTTAGTGAGACCCTGTCTCAAAATAAAAAAATAAAACGAAGGGATGGTGGTGGCTGGTAATGTAGATCAATGTAAAGTGTTCCTGGGTTCAATCCCCAGGACAAAAAAAAAGAAAAGAAAAATCAACTGTGAATCTCATGGAGGATCACGTATGCAGGACAATTGCTTCTCTCTTGCTGCTCTCAGACTGCTCTCTTTGACTTTCAGTAGTTTGGTTATGATGTATCTAGACATAGATCTCTTTGCGTCTGCCCTACTTGGAGTTTGCAAAGCTTCTAAGGTGTGTAGATTGGTGTTTTTCTTCAAATTGGGGAGGTTTCAGCCATTATTCATTCAAATACTCTTTCTGCCCCATTCTTTCTTCTTCTTCGGGAACTCTAGTTATGTGTACGTAGGATCCTTGATGTTTTGGGTTGATATGACTTGACAGAAATCTCTCGTATTTCTAAGGCTGTGTTAATTTTTATTTGTATTTCTTTCTGTTCCTCAAATCAAATAATCTCAGTCAAAGCAAATGATCTTTTTTTTTTTTTTGCGGTACTGGGGATTGAACCCAGGGGTGTTTACCTCCGAGCTACATCCCCGGCCCTATTTTTTATCCTTTATTTTGAAACCGGGTCTCACGAAGTTGTGGAGGGCCTCACTAAGTAGCTGAGGCTGGCCACGAACCTGGATCCTCTGGTCTCCGCCTCCCGAGTACTGGGATTACAAGTGTGTGCCACCACGCCCGGCAAAGCAATGATCTTAACGGCCCTATCTTTAAGTTTACTAATTCTGTCTTTTGCCTGTTCAAGAGTTAATTTTTATTTCAATTCTTGTATATTTCACACCAGAATTTCATCGGGTTCTCTTTCATAATATCTAGCTCATTGTTGATACTCTATTTAGCAAGACATCATTCTTCTGCTTTCCTTTAGTACTTTAGAAATGTTTTTCTTTAGTTCTTTGAGCATGCTTTACTGCTGAGGTAGAGTCTTTGTCTAGTAATTTAATTTCTGGACTTTCTCAGGGACAATTTGTATTGACTAATTTTTCCCCTGTATATAGACCATATTTTCTTGGAGAGTTTTGTTGTTGTTTGTTTTATAATATTTTTGTTGTTGAAAACTGAAATAATATAAGGTATCAGCTCTGGAAATCAGATTCTCCTCCCTTGCCAGGATTCACTACTGTTTTTTATTCAGTGCCCAGGCAGGTAGCTTGCAATTCTACTGCAGCCTCCATTTCCTGCTTGTGCAGAGTCTCAGGTTCTAGGAAAGGTAAGAGCTTAAAGCCTCCCAGGCTTTTGTTTACTGAGCATGTGCAGGACCTACTGGGAGCCAACCCCCCACACCAAGCACAGGGCCTTCTAGATTTCCAAGAATATGGCAGTGTTTTTCAAAGTCCCCTGTGAATTCACACTCTTTGTTTTTTCTTTTACGCTTTTGGTTTGCTTATTGTTTGCTTCATACACCCTCAGACAGCTGTGATGATAAACAAGTGTAGCTGATTATTTTTGACAAATGCCCCTGGGCAAAAGGCTCTTCTCCCTGGGTGAGTGCCAGGTCACATTAAGTAAGCAAGCTGTGAGCGTGGTCCCCCAGCCTGGTCAGATAATGACAGTGTTCTTGGAATGGGACTTGGAAGGAGCTGCAGCCCAGTGGTGCCCCCTCCACTGGCTGATGGGCTGTTGGTTTTTACCATGATTGAAGGCTGTTGGTTTTCAAGGATACCATGGAACCAGGGAGTGGGAGGTGAGGAGAGGGTAGATTAAAAACACCATACAGTTTACTATTCTCACTGACTCTTTTATTTTTTTTCTTTCCTTGAATAAGACTTCACAGATTGCTTCAAGCCTTTTGCTAATTCCCAGAGTTCTGAAAAAGTTAATTCTGATGGTCTTTGACACTGCCCTCATTGTGTTTACAGAGGAGAGATTTCCAGAGGAGAGACTGGTCTCAGAGGTCTCTCCTGCTGACATCAGTAAATATTATTTATGCCCGGAAAATAGGCCACCTCTTTGTCTGTTAGGCCATTTGGATGTGAGGTTGCATCAGTTTTCTTCCTTAATTTTTGTGGTCTATGTCAAAGGTGCCATCAGTCACTCATGATGTCCTCTGCTCTAGTAAAACTTTTGAGGAGGAACTCATGTCATCAGTAGGTTATTGACAGGCAAAGGTCATTATTAATTGAGTCACCATCATAGCATACATGGAGATTTACAGAATAAAAGGTATACTTCATTAGATGCTTATAGCTCTGGGTCCCACACAAGAAATACACATACATAGGCTGAATCTTGCCTATGACAGTTGCTTTTGCCCTTTTTATTGATACTTGTACTTACGAGTCATATTAAGGATTATTTTGTTACTCTTCTTCTGATAGATAACTCAAGTTCCACACCCTCTGGCTTGCATGTTGTTGAAGCTGCTGCTGTTTTAGATTTATAAGAAAGCTTTGTTTTCTTGACCCAAGTCACCCCTTCCCTGCGCCACGTTCCATCATCTTCATGGAAAGCTTCTGGAAAGATGTGCACGTCAATTGATCAGGCATTTATGAATCAGAAAGAAGACACTTGCATTCAGTGCCACTTTACTGAATTAAAACGTTATCAAACTTGAAATGGGTGGCTGTAAGCTACAGAATTGGTAATAAAGTGTTGGAAAACATTGGTATTTGGGGGATGTTTGATTTCAGGAGTTAAGAGTTATTTTGCTTTGTTTTTTCCTCTTGATTTTTTTTAATTGCTACATTGTAATCATACATTTTGATGGGTTTCAGGGTGGTAGAAGTATACATGCACATATCGGTCAATTAGCCCTTCCCCAATGCCCATCCCTATTCCTTCCCACTTCCCTGTCTCTTGCTTAGCATAGCAGTTGACTTTGATAAGTTTGTGTATGTACATCCTGTGCATTAGGGTGTTTCCCTCTTCCCCCCTCCCATCTTCCTCAGTTAGGTCCCCTTCTTTACTCATCAAAGGTTTTCTCTGTCTTTGTCTGGAGTCCCTCCTACGCCCTATTCTCCCTAGCTTCCGCATATTAGAGAGAACATCAGACCTTTCACATTTTGTGACTGACTAATCTCACTAAGCATAATGTTCTCTAACTCCATCCATTTCCTTGCAAATGATGCAATTTTGTTCTTCTTGATGGCTGCATAAAATTCCATTGTGTACATATCCCATAGTTTTGTAATCTATTCATCTGTTGATGGACATCTTGGCTGGTTCCATAGTTTGGCAATTGTGAATTGTACAGCTATAAACATAGATATGCATGCATTAGTCTGGTCATTTGGTTTTGATTCTTTTGGGTAGATACCTAGAAGTGGTATTGCTGGGTCATATGGTAGGTTCATTCCCAGTCTTCTGAGGATCTAAGAGTTATTTTGAAATCCACGGTGCACTGTTGCACCATCATGGAAGAAAGCAGGGATTTTAATGTGTCTCAATTTCATTACCAATATTTTTTGTTACTTCTTTGCAGTGGTTTTCTTATCTTTCTGACTAAATAGGTAATTATGGCATGAAGTGTTTGTTCACAGAAGTGGAAGGTTTGGATCTCATTCAGTTTTGTCACTAACATGGCAAATTTGTTGGATCTTGGTCAGTCCATTCACATCTGACCCTTTCTGAAAAGGGAATGCCATTTTGAATGGATTGAGCTATAGAAGGTGTATTTAAAATTTTCCCCTTGGTCTCTAATTCTGAGCCTTCTAAAAGCTTTCAAACTCACTTTTCCTGATGTGGCTTGAAATTCACAAGAAAAAAGATGGCATGTCAGAGAACTGTTGTACCGTCTCATTATCTGGTATTTGGTGTGAAATAATCATCTCGACACTTGCTTTGACAGTTGTGCCTCGTATTTGTATAACCCTGTGTCAGCGAGGCCTGGAACACAGCAGGTTTCTGTTCTGCAGTGTGCGGAGGGGACCACGCGTTGGACTGCAGCCCTCTCCAGCACGTTGCTTTTGAATAGTGTGGCCCTCCTCACTTGCAGGTGCTTGTCATGCTGCAAATAATACAGCATAAAAGTGAAATTCCTACAAAACCATATCATGAAGCTCTCTCTATTGCTCAAGGACGGATTGTTCTGCAGAGAGACTCTTGCTCCCCTGATGGCCCTGGAGAAGGACAGGGAATCATTCTGGTGGGTGGGCCCAGGAGCCCCAGACGCAGTCTGTCACTCCCCTCCCCTGGGCTTTGGGACACCCTTGGCTTTTCCTGGGCCTCTGTAAGTTTCCGGGCACCTACTACTCTTCCTTTATACTCTCAGCTTTATCAACTAAAGCCTATCAGTTTCTTTTTATGTTTCTTTTTTATAAGGTCCTTCAGATTTCTTGGAAAAGGTTTAAGAAGAAAGCAGGATTCACAGTAACCTACTTCTATTTCTCTCTTACCCTTCCACCATGCTTGCCCACTTCACCCCCACTCATTCCATCAATCTCAGGGGCTTTCCTCCTTGGAATATGGGTCTCCAGTAAGTTCATCATCTGCCCTTGGTGCTTTTATCTCATGGGCCTGCTTTCTCTTCTTTCTGGAAAGCATGTTTGACTTTATTTATTTTTTTATGTGTGTCTGTGTGGTGCTGGGATTGAACCTGGGGACACTCTACCTCCAAGCTACACCCCCAGCTCTCTTTATTTTTTGTTTTGAAACAGAGTCTCACTAGGTTGCTGAGAGTCTCACTGTATTGCTGAAGCTGTTCTCGAACCTGTGATCCTCCTGTCTCAACCTCCCAAGTACTGGGATTACGGATGCATGCCACCACATCTGACTCATGCTTGACTTTAGGACTCAAGAAAATCTAAAAACACAGAACTGAGTGTTGGTTGTTTAGTCTCAGTACCAGTGTTTAATGTAGCCCTGGATGTGCTGCTGATTTGTGTGGAGCACCAGACACATTTTCACACTTATGTGAGTTTTGGTGCTTTCAAATATTAACTAAGGAGGACATTAGTGGTATGGTGGTGAGCATAGCTGCTGTTATGTAGATGTAGAATGTCTCCTGTAGAGCTCATGTACTAATTCCAGAGTTGATGTAATTAAGTCATGAGGGTTGTAAGGATAAGTCCACTTTAATGGATTTATTGGGTGGTAACCTAGGCAGGTGGAGTGTGGCTGGAGAAGGTGAGTCCTGAGGGTGTCGCCCTGGGGACTGTACTGTATCTTTGTATCTACTTGCTTACTCTCTCTTGCTTCTAGCTCTGCTTCCTACCACCTTGTCCTGTGCTCTGCACACATGGCTTCACATGGACTGAACCTCTGAAATCTCCCAAAACTGAGCAAATAAATCTTCCTTTCTCTAAATTGTGTGGTCAAGTTGTTTTGGATTACAGCAGTGAGAATGCTGACTGAGAGCAAGCAATGCCTTCCAAATACTAAGCCATTTAACAGTTACTCTGTGCCAAGAGTATTAGACACCATATCAGCAGTGCTTTGCGGATTGCTATATAAATTTGATTATCTTATTTAATAGAGGATCATTATTCTGTGATGCTTTGCTTCATGTCTTTTCATGGCTTGGTAGCTCATTTCTTTATAGTGCCGAATAATATTCCGTTTTCTAGATTTATAACTGCTTATCCCTACAGTAAATTTTTTATTATAAACGCATTCATCATTAGGTATTAGTAAGATGTATACTCATTAAGTAAAGTAATATTTATAACAGGGGTATATGGGGCAAAGCAAGAAAAGCTTCCTGAAGTTGAAATTGCCACTGGAATTTGAAAAAATGAATTCATCTGTTCCTTCACTCATGACAACTGAACCAAAACTCCTTGACTTTGATCCACATCTCATGCTTGATGCCAGCTACTACCTCCTCCTTTAAGAGGAAAAATGTTTTTATTTGTGGTATAACAAATACAATAAAGTACAGTGATCTTACATGTTCAATGTATCTTTACAAATGTACCAATACTGTGACCACCACCTGATCAGGACTTAGAAAGTTTCCAGGATCCCATGGATTTTCTCATCATTCCTAGGAAACACCTCTAAGAGGCAGTAAGTGTTCTAAACTGGAAAATTTCATTACCATTAATTTTTGCTTGTTCTTGAATTTCACGTAAATGGAATTAGGTCTTGTGTACTCTTTTGATTTTGGCTTCTTTTACCCAACAGAATGTCTATGAGAGTTGTTCATGTTGTGTGCCTTGCTATTTTGTTTTTCTTTTGTTGTTGTGAAGTGTGTTGTGTTGTGCAAATGCACCCAGTTGGTTTACCCATTCTATTGAATATTAGGTTAATCTCCAGATTTCAGCTATTATGAATAAAGCTTCTATGAACATTCTGTATGTCTTTTGCTGGATGTGTGCACTCATTTCTCTTAGGAGGGGAATTGCCAGATCACAGAGTAGATATATGTTTGGCTTTGATGAACTTGACAGCCATGTGTAAGAGTTGCCACTGTTCTATTAAGTAGACTTTTTGATACAAATTAGTAAGTACCTTTCAAGAAATTACACAGTATGTATCCCTCAACAAGGAAGAGTTTGGGGTTGGTTGTGGGTGGTTTTTTCCCAATGGGTAGTGAATTTAATGCCTATTCCAAAGAATAAAATAATTCAGAACATAGATTTTTTATGTTAGATATATGAGGGCATATTGAATAATTGAATCACATATTTTATTTGAATACACTTCAGTACGATTTAGTTAAATCTATAATAAAAAGCTGCAAATTGTACCTAAGAGGGCACTGTTCTGAAAATCTGAAGGCGTTGGTTCAAACTCTCATTCTAGCACTCTATAACTGTGTGCCTTCAGGCAAGTCATAGAAACCCTGCAGAGCTTTATTTCCTTGGAAGCAGGAGTGGTGGGAGGGAATCTGATCTTTGTGATCTTTTAGGTTCTTTCCAGTTTCCTCACTCTATGATTTTAACATATTGCTTAAAATTAATTAACATGTTTTATTGCTTTACATATCTAATAAGTTAACAATCTAATTCATTAAATTTCACCAACTCAAGGAAGAGAAAATAAGTAGTTGCATACTTGAAGTTATGGAAGTGAGTCTAAAATTTTAGGCTGCTGAGACGATATTGGGTTTACTAAACCAAAATGGTATGTTTTTGAAAATAAGATGCTAAAAACTTTACTGGCAACGTTTTTGGTTTGGTAATGTGTCACAGATGTGGCTACTGAGCTGGGACATAATCGGAATCCTGAAGGACATTCCACATAGAGCTGCAAAGGCTCAGCTTTGGTCTGGGTTTTGTAAAGTCAGCTTGGAACAGACTCATGTATGTGGGGCCCTTCAGATCCTGCGCTGTGCCGAGCCTCACATGTGGTGAGGGTTTTAAAGTTATTAGTAGGTGCTGTGGTGTAGGAAAAAGGGCCATCAGCTGGTTTTGGTCTGATTAAAGGTAGACATTTCCTTTCACAGTCTGGCCCTTTCAAAATTTGATTCCTGCATTACATCCAGATGACACTAAGCAGGGTGGGTTATTATACTTTTTCTTTCTGCAGAAATATATGATTATATCTATCAATGCAAAATACTTGTGTATATAAAAGCAGGAAACAGATGTTAGACATATAGATACTTTAAAGGTGAGCTGTATTTTAAACTGCCAGGTTCTCATGCTCTTTGAGTTATATGCTGTTTCAGCAGAAACAAAAGTGATGAAATATATTTTCTTTGAAATGGACTATGGGAATATCTTGTTGCATATTTTAATGTTCAGTGAAAGTTAAAATGAATTTGATTATCACTTTAAAATTGTTTTAGAAATATGAAGAGTAAATGGCTAGTGAATTTTTTAAGGGATATAGAGTTTTTATTTATTTAGAAAATCTACTTTGGACAGGAAATTTCAGATAAGTTTAGGTACTAGCATAGCACTTGAGTAGTATCTTCCATTTACCTTGTGAAGTGATCCTCTTGCTTCTTGTTTACCTTAAAAAGGATTTTATTTTCAGGCTTTTATAATTTAGTAATATTCATAATTAGTCTTTCATACTTGCAAATGAGGACAAACTATTTTTGGTTAGCTGGGCATTAAAATTTTCTCTTATATAAAAAGCAATAGGGTAATCTTCAACTTAAGTACGGATATTTAAGATTAAACTATCTAATGTCTATTGACATTAGCATGTAATACAGTACATTTTATCTCCATCATTATTATTTACAATCATGTCAATCCAGTTACTTAAGGTGGGTAAACATAATGTAGTAAAAATATATATTCACAGCACTTTTGATCATTGGAATTTCATTGCAGAGAGCACTACTAAGCCTGCTCTACTAACTTTTTAAAAAAATACTGAAATCCTACAAAAAATGACAAATGTAATATCTCAAAATGTGATCAAATGAGTGCTTCCATTATCACTACACAGAACCTTACAAAAGGTGTACATCAGATTTTTATATGCATAGAAACCACAGACTGACAGAAGAGAGGAAAATGAAAATCTTAATTTTCTCCTCTCATCCGAAGAAGTCTATTTTAGTTGCATAGAATTTTAATTTTCATTTGATTAAAACATAACAGAACAGTATTTAAAAAACCCAAGTCTTAAAAAGTAAATTTGGCTCATCACATGGAACTCTTTCCTCATTTCTTTTTACCTGCTAGAGGAGCTGCCGGATTTTTATCTTTGGACTCCTTGGTATTTAAAATCAGCAGATTGAAATCTCAGAAAATGGTCTGACAAGGTGTTTTTAGGCAAGCCAGCCTACCATACTGTAAGTGGAAATGTATACACTTCAATGCCAATTAAGAATTGACAGGAATGCAGTTCTACCAAGTGAAAACAATTAATGTAGAAACAAGGAGAGAATGTCTCTTTGTTGCCTCATGAAAATTTATGCCTGTCTATTAGTTTGCACTTAAAATCTATATTGTTCAGTAGCAAAAGACTGCAGTGTTCCCATTAATTTATCATCATCTAGTTTCAAATAATGTAATAAAAGCCATTTAATTTAGTTTAAGCATTTGAGATATTTGAAAGCATCCACACATTTCTGATAAAACTGAATGCTAGGGTTTGATATAGTTTGAGTGTGCTATTCAAGAGTTCATGTGTTGAAATTTTATCCCCATTGTGAGGTATTATGAAGGTCGAAATTTAATCCAGCTATGAGGTTTAGAGGTGAGGCCTTTTTGAGGTGATTTGGATTAAGACCATGAGGGTGGAGCCCCCAGGCTTGAGTACTGGTAGCTTTATAAAAAGACAAAAAACATGTACTCCATAAGATGCTCTGTATCATTTTGGGACTCTGCCACTAGAAAAACTATCACCACATTCAAGATTAAAGATACTAAGAACTGAGCTAGAACCATTTTTCTTCATAAAGACATGCAACCTCAGATATTTTGTTATGGCAACACAAAGTAGATTAATGCACCAAACCAAGGAAAATTTCACAAGAATTGCCTTTGATACTTGTGTGTGTGTGTGTGTACATTATATATATGAAGGACTATATACTATATTTGATGTATAAATAGGTATACTGATACATATAGTCCCTTGATTTACAATGGATTGGCTTAGAATTCTTCAACTTTATGATGCTGGAAAAGCAATATGCATTCAATAGAAACTGTACCTCAGGTTTTGAATTTTCACCATTTCCTGAGCCACATGAAAGGATCCTTTCTTAGGATGCTGGGTAGAATCAGTGAGCTCCAGCTCCCAGCCAGCCATGTGGTCACGTGATGGTGAGGGGAAACAGTGGTCCTCTAGAGTGTACTGTGTTGCTACATTGTGATGTTTGGTAGATTATTATGCAGTTTTTCTTCTGATATTTTCCATCTATGGAGAGCCTACTGGGCTATAACCTGAGCATATACAGGAAGTCAAGGAGCTTCTGTTTTGCCTATCTTAGAGAGACTGCCCTCCATTGACGGTTCCTTCCTCCCCAACTCTCTGAAATCATTTATCATTTATGCCTTCATGCAAAATAGCTTGTCTATTCCTTTATAATTATTATAGGTTTAAGAAGGTGCACAGGCAGATCTGTCCCCGGGAATGATGCTGTTACGAGACACCTGTCATCTGGCAGCGTCGGGGAACTGTGTCTGCATTCCAGCCCCACTGCTGTGTTGTGTGCGTGACAGATGTAGTAAAGTAAAATAACTTCCTAGGTTTTTACCTGAAGTTTAAATGAAAATGAATGCGACTCCACGGTACAGTGTCTGGCACATAAGGATGCTCTTCAGGTCAGAATTGGCCCTGCAAATTTAATGTGTTGGACACTTGGTCTCCAGTGCACCGGTCTCAAGAGGGGGGAGCTCTGGGATGTGACTGGGTCGTGAAGTTAGTGCATTCACGGTTGATGGATTAGGGGAGTGGCTTTGTTATAGAGGCAAGCTCTCTCTGGCATTCTTGCTGTCTCCTCCTGTGATGTCTTTTGCCATGATATGATATGGCAAGAAGATACCAGCACCAGATACCAGCACCATGCTCTTGGGCCTCGTGCCCTCCAGAACCATAAGCTAAATTGACCTCTATTCTTTATAAATCACCCAGTCTGTGATATTCAATTATAGCCACAGAGAACGAACTAATGCACATGCTAACTGCATTATTATTATTCTCACTCTAAGGGTGAAGGAATTTTTCCTTTTCCCTTTCCCTGTGACGGTTTGCATCTGCTAAAATAAACTGATAATAGATTGACTGCAGAAAAAGGAGTACAGGTTGGTTACTTGTACAGGCATTACAGGAGAACGATTACCCAATGACCCAACATTTCAAAATTTAGACCCCTCTTACAGAGGAGAGCGAAATGAGGATGTAGGCAATTTAGAGGGGGCAATAAATGATTTTTAGGGGAAACGAATGGGCCAGCTACACACAGTCGCCTGCACAAAGTCCATCTGGGCTCTGGGAAGGTGGTGACAAGTTAGGGGAAGGTTAGAGTCAGAACTGCTCTAGGAGTAGGGGGTTTCTTCCTTTGCTCAGGTAGTCTTTCTGAGCTGTTGCAAAAGAATAGACGAGAAGTCTCTGTGGGGTGAGGACTCTGTGACTCTGTTTCTTCTCTGGTGATTAATTTTCCCAGGGTAATGAGATTGTAGGGAAGACAGTAGCATTTTTTTGGAGGAATTTCTTCAGTCAGATAAGGGAATTTGAGAGAGTCCCTTGTGGTTGACAGGGGGGAATAACAAGGGAAGGTTCGAGAAACCTTCTCAAGGCAGCCTGAGGACTTCCAGTTTCCTGTAGTCTCCCCATGGCAACCTGTCATGCTTTGGGGGCATTGTTTTCTGGGTCCCCACATCACTAATCTAGTACTGTCATTTGGAAAGGACTGGGAGCTGTTTGTTCCTCAGAAATCCTTCCAGTTAAATGACTTCTCCTGGTCCATGTTTTTAAGACTTCCACTACTTTATGCTAAATGTGGGAGGGAGAAGAGAATTGCCCATCCCTGTTTTCTCCTTTTACTTTCCATTCTTATGTTCTTCTCTAACAAAGAACTTTCTTTTCTGTGTATTGATTTTTTTTCCCATTCTCTCATCATAGCTCCAGGGACATTGCTCTAATGGTAATAACTTCTACTGGAAGGATTCTAAGATGTTTTGTTGATGCTTATCTCTGCTTCTCCTTTGGTTGTTGTTTTCATATTCAGATTTATCTCTCCTGCTATGCTAATGAGGAAGCTTCTGAGCCCCTAGCTTATAAGTGCCTGGGTAATTTGGCCCCTATTTAGAAGAAAGGTTGTCTTCCTTCAGTTTTAAAGTTATAGAGCTCATCCCTAATGATGTATTGTCAAGATATATTCTCAGCTTAATAATTTGGTTTTTGCAAATCCCTGAATTCACTGAATAGTATCAGATATAATTTTTTAATTTAGTTTCTTCAAGATGGTAATGAGTAATGAATTTTTATTTTAATGATTGCTTCATACAATGATTAGTTTTTCTTAGTCTATTTTTCTTTGTTTTCCAAAATCTTAAATATGCTTTTCTCATATAATAGAGAATACTTCATTTAAAAAAAGAACAGTGCTTTTTTTGTTATGTGCACTATTTTATGAATCTTTTTCTTAAAGCAATGTAGTAGGTTTTATGTTGTAAAATTCTATAAGCTTAACCATCAAATGAACATTTCTCTCTTTAGAATGATTTCAATAAAAAGTATAGTAATTGGTACATTTAGTAAGAGTAAAATGTAGAGAATCATTAACTGGTCCCCAAGTACACTTATTTTTTCCCACATGGACTTTTAAAGATAATTGACATTAGAATAAAAAAAATCATTTGGCAGGTCCCTGGACTATTTCATAAAATGTACAAGCCTTGTCCTTTAAAACCCTCCTGTATGCATGACAGAAATAAAATCATATCAAGTTAGAATTTTAAGAGTTTATTGTTCATACAGAAAGATAGTTTGTGAACTAGAAAGCCTCAAACCAAAAAATGGCAGGAATCTCAATTTTATATCAGTTTCAAAACAGCTTATTGAGATTGAAGGAGGAAGTTTTTTTGACGTTTCCCACTATTGACCATCATATGTTCTGTTTGTTTGTTTGTTTGTTTGTTTGTTTTTGGCAGACAGAGATATGTAAGTTGATTTGTATAGCTGATTGGTTTAATTTCATTGCATCATGAAAATAAGAACAGAGAACTTTTGTTGGTGTTTTGATTACATTTAGGTTAGGTTTTGGGGGGATCCGAATGATTTAAGTTTTGGTTTCCTGTGGACAGTTGGCCTTGAGTATCTAAACTGTGGCCTCCATCTTTACTTATATTATTTAACATGCCTTACCTCTTGCAGTTTGTCTAGAAAATGTTTTGTTTATCATTCAAAGTTGAACTCTCTCTGGGGTGAAACCTGCCTCTCTCACAGAGTTGATTGTTTCTCTCCTCTCTTCTCCCTGGCACATGGCAGCCTCCTCCATTCCACTGAAAATTGATTAAGAAAAGGATTCTGCCCTCTGGCAGGCTTAGGTTCTAAGTCCAGTTATTCTACTTACTGGTCTTAACTATAGATGTTTTCTTTTAAAAATCTCTAAATGCTTTTTTTAATCTATAAAATGAGAATATCATTTCACACACGAAAATGGATTAATCAGAGTTTCCCAGAGCAATGTAGGATATATGTACACATTTGTACACACACACACACACACACACACACACACACACACACACACACACAGAGGTAGATGGAGATAGGTGATGGATGAAGGAGTGGGTGGGTAGAAAGAAAGATGGATGGATGAGGAGATTCATTGTGGGGATTTGCTCTCACAATTATGGAGGCTCAGAAGTCTCACCATCTGCCACCTGCTTACAGGAGAACCAAGAAAGCCAGGGGTATAAACTCTGAGTCCAAAGACCTGAGAACCAAGGGGTCCACTGATATAATCCAGGGGTCTCAAAGCCCAAGAACCAGGAGTTCCTGTATCTGAGGGCAGGAGAAGATGGAAGTCTCCACTCAAGAGAGAATTCCCCCTTCTGCTACTTTGTTAGATTTGGGCCCTCAGTGAATTGGATGATGCCCCCCACATTGATGAGGGTAGGTCCTCTGTCTGCTGATTTAAATGTTAATTTCTTCTAGAAACACACCCAGAAATAATGTTTTACCAATTATCTGGGCACCCATTAACCCAGTCAAGTTGACACTCTACATGAACTATCAGTCAGTAAAGATGTTGTATGATAAGTAACCTCCGAAATCCCGGTGGCTTGTAACAACAAAAATTTAATTCTTAGCCGGCTCAATGGCACCGGCCTGTAATCCCAGCATCTCAGAAGTCTGAAGCAGGAAGATTGCATTTGTGGCCAGCCTGGGCAACTTAGTAAGACCCTGTCCCCACCCCCCAAAAAATGAAAAGGGGGTTAGGGGTATAGCTCAGTGGTAGATGGAGCCCAGTGAGCTCTTGAGTTTAATCTCCAGTATTAAAAAAAAAAAAGAGTTCTTGCTCATGCTGTAGATTCATCACAGATTGTCTATGTACAATCTGCTTCCAGAATATAGACTGTGAAGGAGGCGGGAAATAGGGAGACATAAGAAGCCCACTGGTTTTAAGCCTTCCGCACATGCTGTTTCTGTCCTGGTTCCATTGGCCATGGCAGGTCACACACTGCTCCTGAGTAGACAGGGATTATACTACTCCACAGGGATGGACGCAGATAGGAGTCCACTACTGCCACAGAATATTTGGCAAACAGTAATACAATCAGAAAAGAAATAACAAAAAAAGCCCATTTGGTACCGTTCGGTGTGGTGAGGAGTTGGGTGAGACCCACTGCAGATGGCGGACGCAGAAAGTGCTCTGTTGTCAAACGAGGCAGTTATGTGCTTACCTGTTTTTAAAATGCAGAGGATGTTATTATCTGCTTTACATCCCTAATCCTAGAAAGATCACTTGGTGTTTAGTAAGTACCTGCTTAGCTGTATTATTCTGCATACCAAGTAGCTCATAACTAAAGCAGTTAAGTCACCAGGCCGTTCTTTCTACTGTGTAGTACCTGAAACACAAAGCAAAAGTTATCTAGGGTAAGCTTCAATTTGGAAAATCAGACCACAAATAAATGATGTAAATACTTTTAAATAAATCTTTAACGTCTGCCTTTCCATTGGATTGCTTAATTATTTATATCATGTTTAAGAGAAGCCAATAGAACTGTCTCAGCTGAATGCTTAATTTAACCGGGCTGTCCTTTTCCCATTAAATTGATCAACTATTGATTTGTTCTCTTAGTATTTAGCACCCGCAATCTTTCCTTTTTTTTATTAGAAAAAGGCAATTGTAAGTAGATTATATTTTTTAAAGTATATGTATTCATGTTATATATAGTATTTGGATCACAAGAAATTTTACTGTTAGTTTTCCTCTATGTTATTTTAAAACTAGTACAGTAAAATTTATCTTCTTTGGATGTCTTCAGTTTCATGAATCTTAACATATATTATAGATTTGCTCAACCACCAATACAATCAGGATATAAGAACTCTCCTGATTTTTTTTTTGCCTTGTGAGAACAGAGTAATAATTGAAAAATAAGATAAAATGCTGATGATGTCAGCCAAAAATAAATGTGTGTATGGGTGTATAATTATAACTTTTAGCATTTTGACATTAGTATCAGGCTGTGTGTTTTTATCTTCATATGTGAAGTGTGGTCGTTGACTCTGACACTAAGATAAAGCGGTGATGATGAAGGAGCATTGACGTCCTTTCACATTTCTATGAAAGCTAATTAGAACAGACATGTTGCCTCAACCTATTTTAGCACAGATTTTGAGAGCGTTAACTCTTTGCAGTTTAAAAGCGAATTTCCTGTTATGATTATGTGATGGATCAAATATAAGTTAGAATCTGCTCACAAAATCTAATCCTTTCCATTTGGGACACAAGGACTGGGAATTTTCCCTTCTTATGGGATCTCGTTCACTTTCTGATGCTATTAATGATAATTTATTATTAAATTGCTGAGAGTAAATGTAGGTACTGGTGATTCACTTAAATAGTGCTATAATCATATTAATTAAATAATGGATGAAATATGTTTCAGGTCTTATTTTGACATATTTGACTTTGCAAGTGTTGAAGGTGACTCTAGAAATAGGATCTCCCAGAACACCAGTATTGCTCTCTTGACTGTTCTCTGGAAGTCATTGTGGGACTTACTGAAAATAATCATGTGTACTAATTGGTTGTGTCATTCAATCATTTATACACTCAGCTATGAGGATTTAAGTGACAGGCACCAAGCAAGGAAATAGAGAAATATAGACACAAGTTACCTTGGGAGTATGAAGTTGTGTTTTATAATTGCAGGACATGGTAATACGTGTGAGTAGAAGTCTGTATAGCCTCACTAAGTAGCTGAGGCTGGCCGCGAACCCTGATCCTCCAGTCTCAGCCTCCCAAGTGAGACCCTGTTTTAAAATAAAGAATAATAAATAGGGCTGGGGGTGTAGCTTGGAGGTAGAATGCCCCTGGGTTCAATCCCCAGTACCACACACAAAAAAAGTCTGTATAGCATGCTCCTGCATTAAGAGTAGAGCTTCCAACTACCCGAAAAAAGAGATACAAAAAAAATGACATAATATTACTATCCCAATATTGAGTCTTGACAACATTATACGAAGTGAAATAAGCCAGACACTAGAGGACAAATATCTTATGATTCCATTTACATTCCGCCCCTAGCATAGTCAAGTTCATAGAGACAGAAAGTAGAATGGTGTTTACCAGGGACTGGGCGAGGAGAGAATGGAGAGTTGATATTTAATGTGTATAGAGTTTCAGATTGGGAAGATGAAAATTTTCTGGAGATGTTTAGTGAGTGATGGTTGTACAACTTTGTGACAGTAGTTAATGTCATTGCATTGAATTTTTAAAAATGGCTAAATGGTAAATTTTATGTGTATTTTTACCAAAATAAAAGAGAAAAGAAAATTTAAAAACCCATGTAATATCATTTATATCTCTCATTTTTCTCATTTTAAGAGAACCAGTTTTTCTTTCTTTTTTTTTATGTTACTGGAGTATTCTACCATTGAGCTATACCCCCAACTCTTTTGTTTTGAGACAGGGTCTTGCTGTGTTGCCCAGGCTAGCCTCAAACTTGCAATCCTCCTTCCTTAGCCCCCTGAATAGCTGGGATTACAGGCCTGTGCCAACATGACCGACAAGAACCAGTGTTTTAGAGGAATTTTGATAAAAATTCCTTTCATCTTTTGTCTCTATTATAATTTTGCTGATAAGATCTTATATGCACCAGCTAACTTCTAGCGAATTCATGCCATTAGACTGTTTGAGTTAAAGTCCATATGTATACAAAATTTGCTTTACCACCTTAGGAGAAGATAATATTCAGAAAACATATTCTGGAATAGTTTTGCAGGAAATAATGTATTTAATAAATTCTGATTCCTTGTATATTTGAATTAAATGCTGTTTTATGGTACAGTATGGATGACCCCTGAAAACATTGCGAGTTAACTACAAAAAGCCACATACTGTATGATTCTATTTATAATGAAATGTCCAGTGTAGACGAATGTAGCTGTAGAAAGTAGACTAGAGGTTGTTTGTGGCTGGGAGAAAGTCATGAAATAGGGAAGAAAGGGGGTGACTGCTGATGGGGGGCAGAGTTTGTTTTGGGGGTAAAAATGTTGTAAAATTAAATTGTGTGACACATATCCAATTCTGTGAGTATATAAAAAAGTTTTAATTGCATATTTTGAATGGTCAAATTGAGAGTATGTGAATTATATTTCAATCAAGCTAATTTTAGGATGTTTGAAAGGAATATGGCTTATTCTCATCTTTTTTATTTTTTATTTATTTGTGTGTGTGTGTGGTACTAGGTACCCCGACCCTTTTTATTTTTTGGTTTGAAACAGGGTCTCACTAAGTTGTTGAGAGTCTGGCTGTGTTGCCGAGGCTATCCCCGAACCTACAATCTTCCTGTCTCGGCCTCCCAAGTACAAGGTTACAGGCATGCACCACCATACCCTACTTGAAGGTTGTTTTTTTTTAACCTTTATTTGTTTGTTTGTTTCCAGTGGTGGGGATTGAACCTAAGGCCTCATGCATGCTAGGCAAGCCTTCTACCACTTAGCTGTCCCCAGTCCTCACCCCCCTTTTTTCTTTTTTCTTTTTGCATTGAGACAGGATCTTACTAAATTGTTGAGTCTCATCTTGAATTTGGGATCATCCTGTCTCAGCCTCCTAAGTAGCCCAGATTAAAATCACTGAAGGCTTGGCTTTGTTTGCTTTTTATATAATTTAGATTTGCTGAAAACAATGTAGCAATATAAAGTTTAGCATTTTAAACATGCATATACTTCATAACAAACTATAGACTGAAAGGGCTTTCTGTTGAATAACTATCAATGCAAATATAAATGAACCTTAATGCAAGTATTAACTTATATACACACATACTGAAAAATTTTGTTAAGTTAGTAGTATATATATTCAAAACCAGGTCAAATATGATGACTAATATAATGCCTACAGGGCAATAAAAATGAAACAATTCTTTCAAGAACATTCATATATAGGATTGCTTTATAAAATTAATCCTGTTTTCATCCAATTCATTCTCTTTTTTCTTTCTATTTTAAGTTAAGAAAAAGCAACAAGCATTGATTTAGTTATCAGTTTGTAAGAAGAGAGTCCCATGTAATAGCACAGGATAGAGACACCGTCTTGTAGATCTGGACAGTCATTCTCCTTCCCTACTATAAATAGTCACCTCTATATTTTAAGCAGCCTGGATACATCAGCCTTTAAATTATAAATGACCTTTTATTAAAATAGATACTATTTCCTTGCTGGTTGCTACCAAAGCTCCTCAAGGCATATATACAGATACACTCAAGTCCACACCACCAGGTGTGCACAGATGTGCCCGCTCTCCTACCTGCCCTCTGCTCAGAGCATGGTCTTGCTTCAGTTCTTCTACCAGAGCTAAGTGCTCCTCTAGCCTTGGGTGAACCTGGACCCCAAACATGATTAATAAATGATTTCCCTGACAAAATACATTGTGGTTCCTAGCTAAAGCTCCAGCAGATCTTTACAAATATAACTCATCATGGGGCTACATGTAAAGTGTTTTGATTTTTACTTTTACAAATACATGTACTTACATATTTTATGTGTTTGTGTGTGTGTGTGTGTGTTACTGAGCTATACCCCCAGCCCTATTTTATTTTTTATTTTGAAATAAGGTCTTGCTAAGTTGCTGAGGGCCTTGCTAAATTGCTGAGGCTGACCTCGCTGTGATCTTCCTGACTCAGCCTCCCCAGATATTCACTTTTTAATATATTTACTTATATATCTTTTTACTTGTTCCAAAAATGAAGGCTGACTGTTTATATGCTTCTTTACCTAAACGAATATATTTGCTTATTTGCCAGCTTCAGCAAAACTAAACTATTACTAATTGAAAATTGTCTTCCTGCAAAAAGCAAATATATTTTATCTCAATTTGGTTATTAAACAATGTAGGCATGTGTCAAAACACTACTGTATTCCATAAATATTTACAATTATTCTGTCAAAAAATTTGTAAATCCAAAAATGCAAATATAATTTGGATCTCTCTCTGTGTATGTTGATATCGTTTTAACCTTTATATTTAAATGTTCAGTAGTATACCTATCACAGTGTGAATCATTGTAGAGATCCACTGAAAGCCCTTCCCTTGTAGAGATTCCTGTCTTGAAGATTCATTATCCTATCACCATCTAGAGCTAAGTAAATATTTTGGTAACACCAGGGACAGGTTGCTGAAGGATAATAGAGAAAGAAATTTTTTTGTTTTTGTTTTTGTGGTACTGGGGATTGAACCCAGGGGCATTATACATCCGAGCTGCACCCCCCCCCCAACAGCCCTATTTTATTTTTATTTTGAAACAGGGTCTTGCCAGATTGATGATAGTCTCACTACTTGCTGAGGCTGTCCTTGAACCTGTGATCCTCCTGTCTCAGCCTTCCAAGTTCTGGGATTACAAGTGTGTACCACCACACCCAGCTAGAAGTTTTGAGAAGTGAAGATTAAAGGTATCCTTAACCAATGGTACTGAATGAGCAAACAATAAAATAAAAAAAATTATATACCTTATGTCTGTGGGGTACATTATGTTAAGTCATGGTTAATTGTTGTTTTCCTTTTTCCTGCTACTTGGGATTAAACCAAGGTGTGCTCTACCACTGACCTACACCCCCAGCCCTTTTTATTTTGAGACAGGATCTGGCTAAGTTGCCCAGGCTGGCCTTGGACCTGCAATCCTCCTGCCTCAGCTTCCAGAGTAGCTGGGATTGCAGACTTGCGCCCTGTGCCCAGGAAGCTGTGGTTCTTCTGGTGGCAGAGTTATAGACTTTAACTGAGGAGCAAGTTTATTTTTATTTTGTGTTCTGGGACCTAACATTATAAAACTGCAAAGTCCGTAGTATGAAGCTAAAGGTAATGACTAGTGGGAAGGCTTATTTTGAGAAGCGACCACATTATCCTGCTTGTTGGATACTAACATTTTAATGTGTACATTGGCATGCTGTAGCAGCAAAGCCTCCTCCTCTAGCGCAGCATCCTGTTTGTTGTATTCACCCGCCCTGAGTGTTTCTAAGAGAAGCTGCACCACCCTTCTGGCCCAGAGTGCTGTTTCCCGGTGAACCCTTTTCAAACCGATGTTAGCCAAATCAGTCTCTTGCCTTGCCTTCATTTGCCAGGTCGATAACTAGCTTATTGAAGAACTGTTTTATGAATTGATAGGTTACCACTAACCTATAAGAAATTGTTACTGCAAACCTTAACTACTTTCCTTTTTTTTTTTTATTTTGCGGTACCGGGGATTGAACCCAGGGGCGTTCTACCTCCACGCTACACCCCCGGCCCTATTTTTTATACTTTATTTTGAAACCGGGTCTCACGAAGTTGCAGAGGGCCTCACTAAGTAGAGAGAGAGAGAGAGACAGGGGAAGAGAGAGAGAGAGAGAGAGAGAGAGAGAGCTGAGGCTGGCCGCGAACTGGGATCCTCCGGTCTCCGCCTCCCAAAGTACTGGGATTACAAGCGTGCGCCACCACGCCTGGCCCTTAACTACTTTCTAAGGAAGAAGTATATTATATAATTTATATACTGAATACTTACTGTATGCGCACATACTGGCTATCTTAATTTATTTTCACAATAGCCCAGCAGCTTTATGAGGGGAGTATTATCACTGTTGCCATTTTACAGATGATAAAACAAGGCTCAGAGATGGAGTTCTGTTTTACAAAGTGTATATAATAGACATGTCAAAAGGCATCTAAAGCTATGAGTTCCGCCCCTTTAGAAATTGCACATTATTTATTTATTTACTTATTTATTTTTTATTTATTCTGGGGATTGAATCCAGTGCAGTTCTACCACTGAGCTACCCCTGTTCCTTTTTATCTTTTATTTTGAAACAGGGTCTTGCCAAGTTACCATGCACTGGCCTTAAACCTGTGATCCTGTCTTGGCCTCCTAAGTCCTGGGATTACAGCCATGCACCACTGTGCCTGGCTTACTTAATAATTTGTACAATTACTTTTCTTAAGCTTCTTGGGGGGTCTTGTTGTTCAGGTGTTTCACACCTGGAAAGCAAAGACTCATAGCAGGTGGTGAGCACATTTACTGTAGGGTACAGAGTGATTAGGGATGATCTGCCCAACACATCCTTATTCACACTAGGTGTTGAGTAAGGACATGAACAGCCTACTAAGTACTGAGCCCAGAAATGTCCGTTTCATGAAGGTGTATCCAGTCGTCTTTCTATTTTATGAGGAATTCAACTCCAGTTCCAATTTAGCAGTCTACGCGTAACAAGGTAGATATACCTATTAATTTCTGGAAGAGAAGGTGTAGATAAAAGAGAGCTGTAAGTAATTTCACTTGGCAGTCTGAGTTTCTTATTGAAAAGGATTTTTTTTTTAAAAATCTAAGCTTCTCCTGAGAAGGTGACTGATTTGAATTAATCTCTTTGCTTCCACTTTAGTAGAGATGCTAATATTCATAGTCAGTGGGAAGAAAATGGAGAAGCCAAGGGCAAGGTCTCTCATTTGCCAGACTCACTTCTGGGCAACTGAGAGGTGGTCGTGTGGAATTAGCTGGCTCTTTGACTCCATAAGACCCTTCAAACATATTGTTTTAAGGATGAAACAAGATAGCTGATGAGCAAGTGCTGTTCTTTGAAAACTAAAAAATCACTGGGCAGATTATTAAAGAAGAGTTCCCTCTTCGACATTTTCATCACTACTAGACTCTGCATGTGTGCACATGCCCTCTTGCTCACGTGCATGCTCTTTCTCTCTCTCTCTCAGATTGACAGCCTGTCAGTGTGCAGCAGAAAAGGGCTAAATCAGTTTTCTTATTGCTTGCATAAATGGTTAAGGTACCACAGCCTTACTTCTGTCACTCTTATTTGTACCCACTATATGTATTCAGAGGAATTTTTTTGTGGTACCAGGGATTGAACCCAGAGGCATTCTACCTTGGAGCTACACTCCCAGTCCTATTTTTTATTCTTTATTTTGAAACAGGGTCTCACTAGGTTGCAGAGGGCCTCACTAAGTAGCTGAGGCTGGTTGTGAACCTACTACCCTCCTGTCTCAGTCTCCCAAGTACTGGGATTATAAGCGTGCGCCACCACACCCAGCTCCAGAGGAATTTTAAAACACTTGAGTATCCTATTTTCGTTCTAAGCTGTTCTCTTTAGCTTTATGACATGGATTCTTTTCCTTCTTTCTCTTCTTTCAAACTCTGAATTTTTTTTTTTTTTTGCAGTACCGGGGATTGAACCCAGGGGCGTTCTACCTCCGCGCTACACCCCCAGCCCTATTTTTTTTATACTTTATTTTGAAACCAGGTCTCACGAAGTTGCGGAGGGCCTCACTAGGTAGAGAGAGAGAGACAGGGAGAGAGAGAGAGAGAGCTGAGGCTGGCCTCAAACCCGGATCCTCCGGTCTCCGCCTCCCAAAGTACTGGGATTACAAGCGTGCGCCACTATGCCCGGCTTCAAACTCTGAATCTTAAATGTGGGTACCCAGTGGCGAACCAGCTGACCTCACTGTCTGGCCATGTGTCATTTCCATAGTAAATACTAAAGATATAGATATAGATAGCTCATATATATTGATTATACATATATTGATCATATCAATATGATCATATATATATATATATATATGATCAGTAATGAACTAAAATAAGAAAAGAGAAACAGGTGAGTTGTTAGTTCCTTTTCTCGTTCAGTATTTAAAAAATTAAAAGTGTCGTTTTAACCTAAACTTGGAAATGTTCTTTCTGCAGATACACGGGATTAGGAGGTGTCAACTGTTTATTTCAATATTGCTACTCTTCCTGCTAATGTAATAAAGCAGAAAAGTTTCAGGTGAAGTAGGAGTGGTGTTTATTTCGAAGTACTTCAAAATCCTCCTACTCTTTAGGCATTATTTGATTTTATGTCTTTTTTTGTTGTTGTTAGCTGAGAGAGAGAGTGAACATGAGGAAGTAATTCTGTGGAATTCTCTGAAGGCAGTACTAAATTCCCAAATGTCATCATAGAATATTGCCAATCGATGTTCGCTTTACAAGCCTTGATGATTGCTCTGTTTTCAACTGTGTTTATTTCCTTGCAAGTCTAAGTGTTGATCTGGGGGAAACCGTTCCCGATTTAAAATGACTAATGTTTTCTCCTTGCATTTCTTAAAGGAAATGGCGAAAATCCTTAATCACCCCAGAGTCTACGCCTTTCTGCACATCCCGGTCCAGTCTGCTTCTGACAGCGTGCTCATGGAAATGAAAAGAGAATACTGCGTGGCTGACTTCAAAAGAGTAGTGGATTTTCTGAAAGAGAAGTAAGTCTGTTAGTACTTAAGAAAATAACCACTGCCTTTTTCTCCTTTCAAAAGTGTGTGGCAACCGTGCACTTACTGCAGCTCACAATTAAAGGTACAAGAGTGAAGGCGAGACTTTCGAGGCTTTCAAAGCCTTTCGGCTTCCTTTGGCCCCTTGATGTGGTTTCTGCTTTCTCCTCAGTTTATATCCCCTCCATCTGGGCATGACACACCACTCATTTGCGTAAGCTTGACAGTCTTTCTAAGGTAATGTGAATTGTGGTTATTTTTATACATGACCCGGTAGATGAAAACTGCGTTAGCTTTGCTCTGCTCTAAATCTCCTTTAATGTGGCTTTTTGAAGTTGTGAGCTGGTTTTGACATGGAGGTAGGGGCCAAATCATGTCACTGCAAAATAGGTAATTTTCTCCTGACTAGCATTTTTTTGCCGAGCATGTGGAATGTCTTTGTTTTTACACATGAATCCTCGTACTGGGCTTGAACGTTCGTGATGTACAAGGAGGCTGGAGGATTCTAGTTTTCTAAAGTTCAGATTGCTGTTGACCAAAATTAAGGTATATTTACATAGTCTCCAACATGAGTGATAATTTAGTTTCCACAGAAAATACTTGCAGCCCATAATTATGTTCTTCCAAATCCTGCTCAGCGCCACCAAACATAGAATACCTTCTGTGACCAGGCGAGGCAGGAAATGGAGGTGCCGCTGGCCCCGCAGACCCCTCTCAACTCTAGGGCACTGTTCTTCCTCTGGGAAAATGTGTGGCATGGGTCTTCCTACTTTCCATAATTTGTTCCGCTGTTGTTTTTCTTGATTAAGACACAACTTTTTTATTTCCATCTTCTTGTTGCTAATTGTGTGCCTTTGCACCATGTGGAAGTACTCCATGGACATGATTATTTTATACAGATTATAAGCAAGTATTTTTTCCATCTTTAATTAGTCATTTATCCTGACTGCATACGATTGTTTTAAAATTGTTTTCTTCTATTTGCTTTTTTCTTCTTTCTCATCTTTCCTTTACATATCTTTTTAATGTTTTTTCACCTCTAGGCATTTCTTGATTACCCTAACCACCAGAAATGGAGACACTTAGGGTGCGTCCAATATTTAGACAGCTAATTATTCAAATATTCAAATCAGTAAATAAATACAAAGCATATTTATTCCAAGATTTCATAATTACAATCCTTAAATATATACAGCCTTCCAAGTAGAAAATGGAATAACAGCAGATCTCTATCACCTCTAACCCTCTTGGATCTTGAACAGAACTGGTCAAGACTAAAGAATATAGATTTTTATGTTAAACGTCTTTTTTCGGCCCGTGTCTCTTCCTTGCATTTACTCCAGCTTTTGAAGATAAACTTGTCTTCTGTAAGACAGTCCTTTCAGGCACGCTGGCATTGGTGAATGGAATGTGTTCAAAATTGCAAATAAACTATTACACCTGTGAAATTTCTTGTCTCTTGCTTGTTAAAGCAGCAGCAAGAAGTGTGCATGCTTCATACATGTTACACAATATTTTGCCAAGTGTAGACATGTATCCTGTCGTGCTAAGCAGACCAGAACCCTTTCCAAATAGTTTGTTGCATTAATGTGATTAAATGAGGTTAAAGAATCAACACCTCTGCTCACCTCCTTGGGTGAATGCTGACTCAGTTGTTTGCAGAATTGCTGTGGCTACCTAACTGGGCAACAGTTTCACAACAAGTTCCACCCCTGTACACTGCTCTGCAGATGGACCTGTTAAAATCCATTGCATCTTGAACAGTTTGAACAGCCTCCATGAACTGTGTAGAGGTCAGACCATGATCACATCAAGGTATTAGAAAATAGTTTCTTGTCCTTATTCATGGAGTAAACTCGGGGTCTTTTTTCTGGATTCTGAGTTGCTTGACACATCTGCATAGCTTTTCTAGATGTATTCGAATAGCTAGATACTAGAACCAAACACTCCACCCAGAGATCTCCAGATCAGAGATCCCCATCTGGAGATAGATGGAGAAGACGTCTCGTCCCACACCCTCCCATCTATAATTTTAGTTTCAAGTGCTGTGAATTCCTAGAATATAGCACTTGGCATTAATATTCCAGCCACTTAGCATTCCCAGGAGATTCTAAAATTAACTCTGGAGCTGGGTGTGGTGGCACACACCTGTGATCCCACTACTTGGGAGGCTGAGATAGGAAGATCGCAGGTTTGAGGACAGCCTCAGCAACTTAGCTAGGACTTCCACAATGTAATGAGACCCTGTTTCAAAATAAAAAATAAAATAGGTCCAGGGGTGTAGCTCAGAGGTAGAATTCCCCCGGGTTCAATCCCCAGTACCATTAGAAAAAAACAACAAAAACAAAAAACTCTGTATTGTGTATACGAGTCAAAGACAGAAGCAACCCTGACATATACATTCATAATCAGATAATAACAAATATGTATGACAGACCTTCGCAGGCAGTTATGTATGACATGACATACCTGTTTTACATAGCAACAAGTGAGAAATTTTTCAGGTACCCTATTTGAAAAAGTCAAATTATCACTGCTAATAAAAAGTGGATCTTGAGCCAGGCCTGGTGGTGCACGCTTGTAATCCCAGGACTTGGGAGGCTGAGACTGGAGGATCACAGGTTCACAGCCAGCCTCAGCTACTTAGTGAGGCCCTCTGCAACTTAGTGAGACCCTGTTTCAAAAATAAAGAATAAAAAATCGGGCTGGGGGTGTAGCTTGGAGGTAGAATACCCCTGGGTTCAATTCCCAATACCACACACACAAAAAAAGTGAATCTTGGATAGTTTCAAATAGTTCATCAGAACCATAAAATTGTGTGACTCATCCAGTCTGTGTCGTTGTTGCTTGTGAGGAATAGTACAGCCTGATTCCCATGGAGATGGTGCAGTCCAGCTTTGCTCTTTACTGAAAAAGAGTTTTTCTATGCTCTTGGTGAAGTCCATCCATCTAGCGAATAATTTTCGATTATTATGGGCATTTAGGGACAGGTGAAATATTTTAAACAGACTTTTGTTCTTCATTTTGCTTCTATTATCCCATTAAAAACTAGCATAGCTTTATGCCAGATAAATTAGTGCTCATTTTGGAAACACCAAAGTTTTGGGGCTTTCTATACTAGTCCAGATAACTAGTCCAGCACGAACTTGTTTTGTCCAGCATTTATTAAAATTCAATACGATGTTTTCATTCTTACAGGGTCCAGCACTATCATCATGCCCAACACTCAGTCATAATGAGTGTAGTCGATATCTTCTCTTACTTTTTAAATCTTGTATAAATGTTGTCCTTTTCATTTATACCTTATTTCCCCTGAAGTCTTTGAAGCCTTTTTTTGTAATGAAACTTTAACAAATAAGAACCCTCCCTCCCTCCCTCCCTGCCTTCCTCTTTCTCTCTTTTCCAGTAGTGGGAGGTTTCTCAAATTTTCATGTTATGAAGGAGAGACAAATAATTTTCTAATCTGATTCCTCAAGAAAATAATCTTTAAAAGAACCTATGGCATTTAATACTGAAAGCCAAACTCTGGGAATTTACTGGAAGCTGCAGGCTTTTAAACTGCGAAGTCAGTGGTATTTGTGGAGCCTTGTATCTCAGACAGTGGAGGTGAAATCTTTTTGGTTAATTTTCTTTACAGTTGAAAATGGCCTACGTTTTGCTGGGAGCGATGGAAGTTTACGTGTGAGCCAGCCTGAAGCTAGTTCATGATTCTCTGCCGTTGTTTGAAAGTTGGCAGCTACCACCATAGTAGCAGCTGGATTGAAGATAACCCAGTAGTGTTGGCACATGTGGAGGCATATGGGAATTTACTAAATCATGCAACCTTTGCAAAAAAAAAAAAAAGAGTGTCTGAATTACTTAATACACTAATTTAAACCAGCTGGTCATGAGCAGACACTCATATGACTTAAATTGTTGTATTCACATTTATTAATCCAGTTGAGCATTCAGTAATTGGATGTATTTATCTAAAGGAATAAGATGATTTCTTGAAATACATAATGGAATTTGTAGGGGCATGGAAGAAAACCATGTAGAACAAAGTAAGAGGTTCAATTCTGATTATAGGAAAAAAATCTGTTTCTATTTTTTAATTTGTATCTCATACATTTTACTACTTCCATAAATTGTCACAACTGTTTTCTCTTTTAATATGTTGATTTATTTTGTTGTTGTTTGTTTGTGGTACTTAGGATTGAACTCAGGGGCATTCTATCTCTGGGCTACACCTCAGCCCTATTTTATTTTTGTTTTGAAACAGGGTCTCCCTAGGTTGATGAGAGTCTCACTACTTGCTGAGGCTGTCCTCGAACCTGTGCTCTTCCTGTCTCAGCCTCTCAAGTACTGGGATTTCAAGCATGCACCACCACGCCCAGCTTTGTTGGGGTTTTTTAAAGTATAAAACTTCAGTGGTAATTTTGAGAGTTATTTCCCACTTTGGACATTTTTTTTACTTTGTTTTGTGGTGATGATATAATTGGAATTCCCAGGCCTTGGGGCCTTGGCTGTGAACTCTAATTGGGTACCCTTCATTTGAGCAACGATGAGTTTACTTGGTAACACCATGACATAAACCATATATTAATGTAGAGTCAAAAATGACAGTAAGCAGAGTTCTTCTCTCAAGCATATGTTCCATTGCTAAATAAAAGAATCTTGAGTCCTCAAATTCACACATTAAAGTGTGGAGAATATGTAAGAATATCCTATTGATAGATATATTTTAAGAAATGAATCACTCTATATATTAGAATCTCTATCCAACCAGATGTAGTGGCACACACCTGTAATCCCAGTACTTGGTAGGCTGAGACAGGAGCATCACAGGTTTGAGGCCAGCCTCAGCAATTTGGTGAGTCCTTGTTTCAAAATAAAAAATAATAATAATAAATAAAAGCATTGGGCTGTAGCTTGGAGGCATTTAGAATGCCCCTGGATTTAATCCCCACTACAAAAAAAATAAATAAAGAAAGCTCTATTCATTTAGATAAATGATTATGCTCTATCCATTTAGATAAATTATTTTGTTGGGAGTCCAGTGGCTTTTTGGTTTATGTTAATTACCTGCAAGTTGTGTCTTACTATAATATCTCTATGCTGATATTTTTTCTGGTACTAGGGATCGAACCCAGTATCGAATCCAAACTACACCCCCAGCCCTATTTTTTTATTCTTTATTTTGAAACAGGGCCTCACTAAGTTGCGGAGGGCCTCACTAAGCTGAGGCTGGCCGCGAACCCAGATCCTCCAGTCTCAGCCTCCCAAGTACTGGGATTACAAGCATGCGCCACCACACCCGGCTCCTATTTTTTATTCTTTATTTTGAAACAGGGTCTCACTAAGTTGCTGAGGCCTCACTAAGTAGCTGAGGCTGGCCGCGAACCTGCGATCCTCTGGTCTCGGCCTCCCAAGTACTGGGAATACAAGCATGCGCCACCATGCCCGGATACTCTATGTTGATTTTTAACCCTATGATATTATCTGTCTCAGAATTTGCCACTATGGCATGTCAAAGTACTGTGTCCTTGGGAGTTAATTTGCCTTGCCACTTAGAGAATATTAACCCGTTTAGCACCATGATGTTCATTCTTTTCTGTTTGTTTGTTTGTTTTGGGGTTTTCTGTGTGTGTGTGTGTGTGTGTGTGTGTGTGTGTGTGTGTGGCACTGGGGATTGAATCCAGGAGCATTCTACCTCCAAGCTATACTCTCAGCCCTTTTTAAATTTTTTTTGTTTTTAAACAGGCTCTTGCTAGGTTGCTGAAAGTCTTGATAAGTTGCTGAGGCTGGCCTCAAACCTGTTATCCTTGTTTCTCAGCCTCCCAAGTACTGGGATTAAAGGCATGCGCCACCATGCCCAGTTGTGATGTTCATTCTTATCCCGCTAAGTTTACTGCACCCAGTGAAATGTCACAACGCATAATTAACGAGCACACAGGGAGAGAGAGGACTTTTGGGTAAGGGCAAGGGACACACTGGAGGGGACGTGGCAGCCTCCCAGAGAAAGTATCTCCTCTGATTCTCTGCCATGTGCTCATTTGCTGAAGGGGCATGAAGCCGGGATCCCTTGGCAGAATGATTTCTGGAAGTGAGTCACATAGTTAACTCATGTTATCCGACCTATCCTGTGACCTACTTTTCTAATCTGTCTGTAAAAAATAATGCTAATTCATTAACATCCTGAGTCCCTGCCCCCGCCATCATTAGTCCAGGTTATCCATATCTTCTTACTAGAACCCAATCTGATAGAAGATTGTTATGTTAAATTTGTTTTTCTGTCTCATCCATCTCTTTTATTTCTACTGGCTTGGAAAAATAAGTAGCAATATTTGTCAGAATAGAAGCAAAGAAATTGAAAAAAAAAGAATGCTTCTGCAGCAAGGATTAGATAATTAAGTTTTCTTCCAGATGTATTCCCAGATGTGTTGCTGTTCACTGAATAAGCACCTCCAAAATAATGCAGGCAAAATAATCCCCTCAGAATGTTTTCTGGCTTTCTTTCATCATTCCTAATATCTAACTAGGTTGTAATTTTGGGCGTCCCTCAGGTCTTGTTCACTATTTTTTGTCAAATTTCTTTCTGAAATAGTCCATTTCTTTTCCCTTCTATTTCTATGTTTAGAATTGTTCGAGAGAATAAATATATATCATTGGAGCAGTTACCTAATAGGCAAATGCATTTGATTTTGTTCAACACTGTATTATATTTGTATTTGGATGCTTATGTGCTAGAAAGATTTTGACATCATGTGCTCGATGACTACCCCAAACTTGATTCATTGGTTTGAAGGTAAGTACATTTTCTACTGATCTAGCTTTCCATTTTCTTTCCAGCCTGGTCAAGAGAGCAATCTTAGCATTTCCAACCTCCTTCCACTTTAAATCTTTTCTTTACATGAAAGAATTATTCCTATCCGAAACCAAAAGCTATCATCCCTTTAACCTCGATACATCTTCCCTCCTCGAACATCGTGCGTGCGGTAAGCGTGAGGTCCAGTCTCACAGCTGAATAGCAAGCGATTCCCTCTCATCGTCAGGCGCTTCTCTTATCCCACTCGCACATCATCTTACAGTGCCATCCCAAGAGCTCAGCCAAGGAGGTAGTACAAGTAGTTTTAATCTCCACTTTATAAAGTGAGTGCAAGGGTTCAGAATGGTTAAAAACAATTTGTTGAAAGCCTGCAACAAATTCATGTCAAGTAGGGCTAGATCCTCAGTTTCTGCAGTGGCTCGTCTAACTGGTTCCAGTAACCTATCATCTATCAGTGCTGTGTCCGAAGTGAAATAATGCAGTGCTACCAATATCAATAATACTTAACGTGATACTAGTAATAAAACCAATATCTAATGTTTTGAGTGATTGCTTTAGTGTTTGTAAGGACTGTGTGTATTGGCTTATTTAATTTTCAAGGCACAAAGATGTTGGATAATTTGCCCATGGTCATGCAGTTAGCAGTAGACCCCTGATGAAAATCCAGGCCGTATGATCACCCGGCCAGGACGCCTAACCATTGAGTTGCTCTGTTGGTCTAATCTAAGGCACGTCTCTCTAGCAATGCAGACAATAGAGAAGATTCAGCAAATACTTAAAAGAGAAAATGTACAGTATTCACTTAAAAAGGAGGGTAAGGAAGGCATGTGTGATTTCTTGGTGTCTTATCTTACACCATGGTGGAAAGTGACTTATCTTACACCGTGGTGGAAAGACTGGGTGATGTAAACCCAGGATTGTTTATAAAGTGACAACGTTAACTAAGACAGGGATGAGTCTGGGTGGTAAAAGTGAGTTTGATGTTGAACACACTAAGTTTGAAGCACCTGTGTAGAATGTCCAGAGAAGACACCTGGAGGCTGTGGTACACACGGGTCAGGCGCCCAGAGGAGAGACGAGGGTCTAGAGATAAACGGTCCTCAGCATTTGAGTTGTAGATCAACGTGTGGATGGTGAGACATCCGGAAGAGAGAAAGGAAAGGCAAAGAATAAAAGTCTAGGGAACACCAACACTTAAGTAATGGAGAAAGGGTCTGTGACAGGTAGAAAAGGCAGGTTCATGACACATAGGAGGAGACGCAGGAGGAAATAACACCATGCGCGCCCAGGGACAGTGCAGTGGTAGGAAAAGGGAAGTAGTAGGGGTCAAATGTCAACCCTAGTGGCCTCTTGTAAGCTCTGGGCTAGGTGCTCCAGGGAATGTGAAAAAAGAAAAAGAAAAAAAGCTAGATTACTTACTTTTCCAAATACTGCAAGTATTCAAAAGCCATTGAGATGTACTAATGTTTAAAGTCAGAAGTCTCCATGGTCCTTGACAGCTGTGTCCCCAGTTGCTAACACAGAGCTCAGTCTATCCTCTGACCCCATCCCGCCCCCTGTGCACACAGGTGCACACACACACACACACACACGTGCACACACATGCTTCTTTCTACTGTATACAAGGCACCAAGGGGCCCAAGATCAAGAAGCTGGGGTAACATATGTGTGTCGAATGAATGGCATTTACTCTGGAACCCATAAGAGTAAGGTTTAGGGTAATATTTCTCAGCTTTTTAATTAAAGCTCTCTTTTAATAAATGAGAAAGTCCCCTGCTCCTTGCAGAGAAGCTGATATATTCCCTTTCGTGAACCCTCTATTCCTTCTTAGAGATCCTGTGTTCTGTGAACCCCTGCTGGCTAATAGCTAACAATAATTATTAGGCAACATTTATTGAGCCTACACCATGTGGAAATCAATGAGCTGAGCGCTCTCCATTTAATTCCCACAGTGGCACATATCAGAAAATTTTACCCCCATTTTACAGGTGAGGAAATTAAAGCACAGAGAGGTTAAGTGATTCACCCAAACTCACAGAGCTAATAACTGGCAGAGTTCAGATTCAAGCTGTAGCCTGCGCCTCTCCAAATTTTAATCATTGCTATCATGATTATTTTCAGATAGGATAATTTTAGAAACAACAGAGTTGATATTCTATTAGAAATTATATTATACAGCTGGGCGTGGTGGCACATGCTTGTAATCCCAGTACTTGGGAGGCTGAGACAGGAGGATTGCAGGTTCGCAGCCAGCCTCAGTTACTTAGTGAGGCCCTCCGCAACCTAGTGAGACCCTGTTTCAAAATAAAGAATAAAATAGGACTGGGTATATAGCTCAGAGGTAGAACCCCACTGGATTCAATCCCCAGTACCACCAAAAAAAAAAGAAATTTTATTATACAATTAACCAGAACATTTAAAATTAGAAGCTAGGTGTAGTGGCTCATGCCTGTAATCCCAGTACTTGGGAGGCTGAGACAGGAGGATTGCAGGATCAAGGCCAGCCTCATCAACCTAGTGAGACCCTGTTTCAAAAATAAAAATAAAATAAGGCTGGGGGTGTAGCTCAGAGGTAGAATGTCCCTGTGTTCAATTCCCAGTACCACAAAAAAATAAGAGATGTAATACATCTTCTCACAGTGAACACCCCTCCTTTTCACTATGACTTTCCATCCAGGTTTAGTTAGTGGGTTAGGAGCTGATAAAGGAGCTGTGTGACCGTGTGACCATGAGGAGAAGAACCACAAACAGAGGAATGAGGGTTTAATCTGTAACAAGGTCTCCAATTAGAAAACTGTAGAATTTCTTAAGTATATATACATGTATGTGTTTTCAAACAAAATGCCGCACCGATGGTTGCTACATGTCGCAGAGCTATTTTCCTTTATCATCTGCTGTTTCAAAAGCTTGAAGTCCTCATTTCTTCCTCCTGCTCATCCTTCTCTCCAAGAGCCAAGTCTACTAACTATCCAGATCAAACCTGCCCTTTCGCAGCCTCAGTCCCTGACCACTGCTCCATCTCATCGCTGGCTGTGGGCTCAGGAGAAAGAGTCAATTATTGCTCACTCTGACTTCCTTGAAATTGTTCTTAGCATCCCTTCAGTGCAGTTTACCAAGTCCTCAGTGTTTGGATGGTCTGCTCCTGGACCTGATGTTCTTACTGAAAACCAGGAAGAAATCAGGGGGTAGGCGCAGCACATGTAATTTTGAGTGATTGACTGCACTTTGCAGCGGTTATCATTATTGAGCGGCGAACAATAGGAAAATGACTAGGTGCTGTAACCCATAATTGTTTTTAAAGAGTGAATCTCAGATTTGTAAGATCTGACCAGTTTTAATTCTGGAAGTGAAACCAAAAATGTCACTGTGAATTAACATTAAGTTCCAAAAGGCCTGAGTTTTGCATTTATTTGACTAATATTTATTGGTCTAGACTGTGTCAGGCGTGTGTTAGGAATAGAACATTAAGAGGTTAGTAAAACTTGAACTTTTCTAGGGACTGGCATTCTTTTCATTTATTTATTTGTTTGTTTTATTTTTGCAGTGCTGGGGATTGAACCCAGGGCCTCACATACTGAGCTACATCCCCAACCTATTTTGTTTTATTTTGAGACAGGGTCTCACTAAGTTGCCCAGGCTGGCTTTGAACTTGTGATCCTCTTACCTCAGCCTCCCAAGTACTGGGATTCCAGGTGTGCACTTCTGCACATGGCTAGTTATCTATTTTGAATGATTATCAAAAAGTACCATTCAAAAAAAAGACTTAAGGAAATTTTTGTTTTGCTATATAAATTAACCCATTTATTATAGGCTAAGGATGTCTCAAATGGTAGAGCTTCTGCTGGTCTTTCAATTCCTTCAGCCTTCTGATGGCAGACTTGACTGTGATGGCAGAAGTTGTGTTGTAGGTCCAGGCACCACCAGCCACAGTTTTCATGCAGGAACCACAGTGCCAGATCCCTACTGCCTGCCTCTTCATCTTGGTTTTGCCACAGAAGGAGCAACTGTACTTGGCGTGCTGGCTGATTTCAGTTTTCTTCACCATTTTCCGGAGGGAGGCACCATAGCGGGTGCCGTATTTACCAACGATGCCGACCTTCTTGGTGCGTTTAGCCATGTTGCCGCCACCTCGGCCCCGACCCAGAGAGCGACTTAAGGAAATTTAACTGCCTGGTTCTTTCCTAATATCAAACAGGAATCAGTGCTGTATTAATTCTCTCATCCTGGATGTCTGGTCTGTAGTGTGTATGCAGCAGTTGCCTCTGTTCTTTACCACCCAGGGCCTGTCTTTCCATTCACCATTTCTATCACACCAGACTGAAAGATAGATGCACATCTTTATGCATTTCCTCTGCCGCCGTCTGCAATTCAAGATGACCAGTCATTGCAGTTAGCAGCCGCCTGAAGTGCTGAATAGTTTCATGTTGGAACAGAAGCGAAGGAGAGGAGAAAATCAAATTTTCCTTGTATTTGTCTGTACACGCTAGTTTCTCACCCGTGTTTCCGCTACTTTGTGTGGGTTTGCTTGTGTGATCTGTTTTTACTCTTACTTAGTTCTTATATCTTAGATTCGTAAGGGAATTTTCTCCCTATAAGCCTTCTATTCGATTTTGATCAAGGAAATCAGTGGTTCTTAGTAGCCTTTAAAGAAGTAAACAGATTTTTTTCCCTTGTTATTTAGAATAAATTTAGTTTTGTTGTTGTTTGACCATCTAAATAACCCAAGTCTGGAATTCCTTTTAGAAAATACTGTGTTTTGGGCTAGGGGTGTAGCTCATCAGTGGTAGAGCGCTTGCTTAGGTTCTACACCTAGCACTTAAAAAATCCTTTAGAGAGTACTGTTTAATTGTCTTATAATGATTCTTTTTCGTATATTTTATTCTTTTCCAATTCAATCTTTTAATTGTACCATTGGCACAATATTTAATTGTTTTAGATTTGGGGTTGAAAAAAATTTTTTTCATTGTGCAGTTTGTTCTTACCAACAATTCCGCCAACTGGGTTTCTTTCTTTTTGCCCTTTAAATAATTGGTGCTTCCAAGACTCTTGACACAATTCAGTTCTGTAGGCGACAGGACCTGGGTAGTGAATGGAGACCAGTCCCTAGAATGTGGCTCAGGACAGCAGCTCTCTGGACCACACTTCAAGGAAAATAATGACATTCTGCAGAAAATAGCCTTTCCTGTTGCCTTCTTGACTCTGCCGTGTCTAATTCTTCACCGGAAGACAGTGGTTTCATTGTTATTATCGTAGCTGGTTTGTTCTTCCATGCCATTTTATATTTCTTAAACGATCAACCATCATACAGCCTTGCTAGACCCAGTTTAGCAGGGAAAACTGTTCTCAATTCTCTTTCTTGGGTGCTTAATTTAAAATAATATAAAATTTAATTTAATCCTTCCATTTCTGAGATGTTAGAAAGGGTGTAAACTGAGGTTATCAACACTTCTAGGTGAGGTTACCAATCGGAAGCTGACATTTATATGAATAAGAATAATATCAAGTGTTACCAAAGCTAATATAGAATTGCAAGGGCTATGAAGCTCCTTGCTCGAGGCCATAAATTGATTGCCGGCAGGGGTCAAACAGGAGGCTCTGCCTTCTCCCTGCAGACTCCCGAGGGGAAGCCTTCGCTGTGTATGGTGCATAGCAAAAGGGTGGAGTGAATTTACACCTTCCTCCAAACAGACTGCTGGAATATTCACCTCTTTAGAGAGGTGTGGATTAATAGCGCTTCTCATTTAGGTAGCTAAACATAGACCCTAAGACTAGTTTTCTAAAAATAATATCAAGCCAAGGGAAACAAAATTCATAATTTAGTCACGTGTATGCAGCCAGGCTCTGTGCGGTCCGCCCTGGTATATTGGCAGTCAGGGTCAGACTTCTGGGTTTTGCTACAAGAACCGCTGAGGAAAATTGACTCCAAGTGAACACGTTGGGTGCTCATTGCCTAAAACTAAGTGCTAATACCACAGTCGATGCTTTAAGTATGAACCTGCAGTGTTAGAATTTTTGCTGATGTCTGCCCATTTCATGTCACCTTAATGGAAAGTATTCCTATAAAAATGAATCCTCTTATATTATTAAGTCTTGAATAAGCTTCTACTTATGAAATAGAAGTTATATTTAGATATAAAATGGAAGGATTGTCTCATCCCTTTTGTTGTTGTTTTTTGTTTTTTGCAGTACTGGTAATCGACCCAGGGCTGCTTCCACTGAGCTATATCCTCAGCTCTTTTAATCGTTTATTTTGAGACAAGATCTCCCTAAATTGCCGAGATTGGCCTTAAACTTGTGATCCTCCTGCCTCAGCCACCTGAGTAGCTGATATTACGGGCCATGTGTAGCACCACGCCCCGTTGATTGTCTACTGTTTTGCAAATAGTAGGGCAGTAGGTGCTTTGGTAAAATTAATCCATTTGGAGCAGAACAAACCTTTGTTGACTTAAAGTTGAATGCTACATTATTATTTGGTTTCTTTGGTTTACTGCATTCAGGTGAAGGTCGGGAATGACTTGGGTCTAAATTTCCATATAGGTTACTTAAATGAAGCGACGTCCTTGTAGCTTAGTGGTGAAAGGGGGCTATGCCTGGCCCTGTCACCTGTCATCTTCCTTGTAGTTAGATGAGGTTTTTTAATTAATTGGTTTCTATTGTCCTAGCCATTGAATTATTCCTTTTCTTTTCTCTCCGCTCTCTGTCTTATTCTTAAGAGAAATCATTTCTACAGGTGCCCATTTGTTACAATACTGCAAATGTAGTGCATTTTTTTCCTAATTAAGATCCCTGTTGTATTCTTTCGACTGCCGCGTCAGGCGCTGTGTATGGAATTAGAGTTCCTAGAGGAGTTTCGTTTTGCATTAAAAAATAGTCTCAAGGCTATATCGCATAAATATTAGTGATTTAGGTATATGAAATTGAAATAATATTTTTGCCAGAAGCTTTAGGAGTTCCTTCAGTTGTGTCAGTAGCCTGGGGTTCTGCTGCTGTGGATGATTAAATATACTGTCTTGTATACTGTGCCTTACAGTGATTTTTAAAAAATTTTTTCCCACTTAATTAATTGGATGTACATAGGAAATATTATCCATACAGGGTAGACCAAATATAAGCTATTTCACTTATCCTTCCAAGTGTTTCATATGCCAGCAGGCCACTAGGAGATGCTCAATAACAAGATGGCCATTTAATATACTTGTTCCAACCGGCATTGAGGAAACAATCCCAACACTATCTTCCCGCTGAGTTTTTTTTTTTTTACCTTTTTCCTAGCATTGCATTTATACAGTGGCCACTGTCTCTCTTTCCCCCTTGTCTTTACTCAATAAACGTTTTGCTTCAGAGCAAAAATGCTGCTATAGCTTTGGTAGCAGCAGTTTTCTGAATGTCAAAATGGTACAGTTGAGAAGATTGAGAAGTTGTGGTGCTAACTTATTAGAAACACATGTTTCTTTCTCTTCTCTTTTGCTCTCATTCTTTCCTCCAAAAAGGGGAATAATGAAGGGGTAAGCTATTTGTTTTTGCCAGTTTAATTAGCATGATCATGAGCATGTGGAATCAGAAGGCAGCTTAGAAGTCATGGACTGTCTTATTTTCAGTTAAAGCCAAGAGAAGTTATTATTCTCTCTCTCTCTCTCTCTCTCTCTCTCTCTCTCTCTCTCTCTCTCTTTCACATATATTTATGGCCAGGCCTGTCTCTGATTTTCCTTGGCACCACCTGGCTGCCATAAAAGGCTTGCTCACTCAAAATGTCAGATGGAAATATGTAAGTTGTTTGTTACACTGAAGGTAGCCCCATATTTTCTACTGCTTTTTGCTATTTTTGACAGGAAGGAGCTCTAACAGATTCACAGGTACTATTTTGTAAATAAAAATGAAGAGCTAAATAAGGAATGCTAAAGCAGCTCTCTCATGAATCCAAACTCTAGGTAGAGAAGGCCAGAACTGAGGCCCCTCAGAATTTTCTTGCAAGCAATGACTTCTGTGTGGGAGGAATCAAAATCAGAACGTCATTGATAGAGAATTTAATTGAGCCCAGTAATTGAGCCCAGACACGGTCAGGTAGGCCATTTAAATCCTGTCTTTCTCTTTGTGATATTGATCAAGTTACTTAACTTCGCTTACCTTGGTTTTCTTGCCTATAAAATGAGGATAAATGTGCCCCTTCTTTAACATTCTTGTGAAAATTAAATGAGATGTTGTGTGTTAAGATGGGCTGAACACAGTCCCTGGTTGAATGAGGGCTGCAGCTTTTTCTTCTAATGATTGTAATGATAACAAAAGCCACAGCCACAATGCTGAGCACAGCTAATAGTGATACCTAAAAGAGAAAGACAAGAATTTGATGCAGGTTAGATGGGAGCCAACACTCCTGGCCCATTTACTCTAAAAATGCACCCAAAAAATGAGTATGGAGGAAGAAAAACACATTGAAGTATTTTCCCACTTTATTTTCTTCAAGATTTCATAAAATGTGCTCTTGGTTGAAAGTATCATTTAGTGGGCAGACCTCAGCCAAAAGATTGAGTGCGGGGACTGTGTGACAGTGCATGTTAATTCATGTCCATTAGTGTTTGTAACAAGGATACTATCTGTTGGGGTTGTCAGGGTTGAAATTAGATTTCTTTTTGCTTTCCAAGACCAGAGTTTTCCTCACCATTTCTAGATCTTCAAGTAAGACAGCACCCACACCACGTCCAGCCCAGCCGTGGGAATGCTGCTCCCCTGCAAGCATTACAGTCTGTCCTCTTGTGAGCTCTGCTTTCCTGGGATACCTGCAGTCCTGTCCCCATTGGGGACAGTGCCCTGAAATGTACCTTTTTAAAATAGAAATTGTATTAGCGTTTTCACTGCTACAATCCAAAGACCAGACCATGCAACTTAGAGGAAGGTTTTGGGGTTCAGTTCATGTGAAGCCAGGCACTGTGGATCTCAGGGCATGGTAGTGGCAGGAAACAGGGAGAACACAAGGATTTGCTCCTCACATCGTGGAGGCCAGAAGCAAGAGAGAGAACAAGGGGAGGTGGAACCATATATAATCCCCAAGGCCGCAGCCCCAGGGACCCGCCTTCTCTGGCCACACCCTACCAGCCTGGGCCACCACCCAGATAAATCCATTACAGTAGACTTATCTACTGCTGAGATTACAACTCTCATGACTTAACTATATCAACCTTGAATATTAATAAATGATCTCTTTATGGGACATCCTATATTTAAATATAACAGAAACTGTGTTTGAATGGGTCTTCTATGTCCTAAAGCAAAAGAAGAGATAGCAGAGAATAATAGGTTAGGAACTCAGGAATTCTGAAGGGCCAGCGTGCAGATGCTGTGGCTCGGCCATGGTCCCACGTGTCCGCCAAAGGCTCAGGCGCTGGAAGCTTGCTCTCTAGTGTGGTGGTGTCGCCGTGGTGGACCCTTTAAGAGGTGGGGCCTGGTGGAAGGTTAAGTCACTGTCAGCATCACCTGCAGAAAAGATTAGTGTAGTTCTTGCCAGGACCAGGCTAGTTCCTGAAGGGTGGATTATTATAACAAGAGCAAGCCTAGTCCCCAAATCTCTCTTGCTCCCCATCTTGCTTCCCGTGTGAGCTCTCCCTTCTGTAGCCAGTTCCGTTTCTGCTTCTCCACCATGTTGTGACGCAGCCTCAGATCCATTGCCAGGATGTCATGCTGTTTGGACCTTTCAGCTACTAAAATCCTAAGCCAAATAAACCTCTTTATAAAGTAGTCAGCCTCAGGTATTTTGTCATAGCAACAGAAAAGGACTAATACCTCAAGATATTTTTATTCAGAAAGGAATTTCAGCAGCTGTGGTCCCTGAGCAGAAGTTGTTTGTTTTTAGAATGGATCCACCAACACATTTTAGAAACACTACCAGGCTATGGAATGGTCATTTCTCCTCTTTGCCAGGTCCCCACTATGAAATTCAGTTGCATTTAAAATCAGAATTAGCTGTCCAAGCTTCCCATGGTGTCAGATATTACCTGAGCCTACTGTTAGTTTCAAAGTAAGTACAAATAAGGAATGTTTATTCCAAGTTGTTTTACAGGCTCATGTCTAGTTACAGAGTGAGTTGATTTTGAGCATTATTTGCAGGGGGTAAATTATCTTCAAGACTCTCATGGATTGGCTGCTGCCCAGAGTCCTGAGAGATGTAATCAGTTTCAGTTAATTCTAAACAATAGGTTGTGGCGGGAACTGAGCTGAGTGGCGGGTTGATTGCACCCGACTGTTGATTTAAGTTGTTCAGAGAGCTTGACTCATACTCGGACCTGACACCGGCTTGGGTCAGCCGGCTTAGGCATAAGCCGTTGCCGGTAAACTCTGCTGCTGTGTGTGTGTGCACTGGGAGGGGATGACCCCCTAGTCACGTCCTCCTGCCTCAGGCTCACTGCAGCCTGCTCTGGGCTCTTGGTGACTTTTGCTGTGTTCACACTTCATAACACTCATGCCCACGCCTGGTCATCTAGCCGGCTGCTGCTGGAACGGCTGGCGCACCATGCACTTTCTGTAATTCCTGTTCGTCTCTAGCTTCTGTTGGTGATGTCTCACAAGAAGTGCATTCTTGTTCACTGTTTCACAACCCACATCTGTGGCGGTTAGCACTTCATGGTTTTCATGGAGAACTCGTATCTGTCCCATATATTTCGGGCCAGGGCAGAGCAGGAACTACATCACATCAGCATTAATCATCCTCCTTATTTTTGATTAGGTCATTTAGGTTAAATACCGGTTGGAATAGTGACCTAAGTTTGAAAGCATGAGGATAAGAAATGCAGGGAAAACGTTAGCAGTTTTTTTTTTTTAATGTGAGGTGTTTTATTTTCTTCTAAAGTTTGAAGATAAATGTTGTTCAATTCATAATTTAATTTGTGTTTTCTACCCTTAGTCTTTGAGCATGAGAAGTAGTGATTTACTTTTATTTAAAAATTTATATATACACACAAATGGAAACTTTTTAGCACTTGGATACTAGCTTGCATTTATTTACTCTGGGATGATTTAAAGCCCATATATAGGTATGTTTGTTTCAGCAGGTCAGATTAAAGGATGCCTTAGTTTAATGACGAAGTGCTGTGAGGAACTGAACCGTGCAGGGAAGGCAGGTGATCCAAGGTGACTGTCACCTTACGCTGTCCTGTGAGTGTCTGGCTCGGCAGGAAACCTTGAGGGCAGTGTTTTGATATGAATTGCTTTTGTGTTCTGTCTGTAAATTAGTTTTTGGTATGGAAAACCAGAAATCTCATGTCCTTTTAGCACATAAAGTCAAGCGATTTTCTTTTTCCCTACTCCTGTCAGACTTTGACCCTCTTTCCTGTTATAACTTAAAAGTCTCCAAAGCCTTTGCTTCTCAGTTATAGGTTTTCTAATGACTATAATTTTGTCTTCTAAAGAATATCTGCTTACGTTTTTCCTGGTTTTGTATTTTATTTTTACTTTCCAGTTTGGTTTTTACTTACATTAGAACCGTGTGCAAATTTTCACTGAGAATAGAAACAATAAACTGAATGGTACTGTATATTTTTATTTATCATAGGTCATATCCATTAAGTTTTTCCGTGGCATAAATGGGAACAAATCCATCATGCACTTTCATCATTTTTTGTTGTCATTCGCTTTAATGGGGTATGTTAGCTACTCATATGGTGTGACATGGGACAAGAAAGTTAGAATTGTTTTTCTTTGGTTGACATAATGTCCTCAAATGAGGGGAAACTCTTCTCAGTTGAAGAAAGTTTCAGGAATTTAAATAGGCAGTATTTCCTTTCTTATTATTTTGTAAATAAATATGTAATAGATATAGTAAAAAAAATTTATCAGTTATATTTTTACAAACAAAGAAATACAGCTTCCCTGTGTTTATATCTGCTAGCTTATGTTCTACTGTTATGAGATGAATGTTAACTTTAGAAATAAATCAATAAAAAGTAGAAACATCAGAGCAGCCCTCTTTCCTGAGACAAAGTGTAGAACAGTTTGATAGGTGACATGATCCTGTGCAATTTTGATGTATTAACAGAAGTTATTTATGTCTGCACTCAGGAGTCAGAGTTTATAGTGACATGTGAGATGTAGGAATTTTAAAAATGCAGTTGAAGAAATCAGGAGAAAGGGCAAAATGATCATAGGAAAAATAAGATAATTCCACTGTGAAGGTTACTATCAAAAATATAGTTCAAGTCTCATACATTTAGTAGACCAGGACTGTGTATCTGCTCACAAACTTTCTAGAAGCTGATGCAAAGGGGGAAATATTATCAGTTGCATGATTTTGAGACCATCTGTAAGTTCTAGAATGTTTGAACTCAGGAAGACAGCTAGCTATTCCTAGTACTGAGACTGAGGGGAAAAGAAAAACCAACTCTGCCTGTGACCCTTTTTGTAGTGCAGAGTGTCCTCAGCCAGGCCACATGGAAGTAGCTTCCCTTTCTTCCCTATTGTAGATAAGAATGCCAAATCACAGCTCAGAAAAAAGTCCCAGTGCACTCTCCACAGCAGGGCTAAACCCACACCCAAGAATAAATTTACACCATCTAGAGAAATCGGGGCCCCCATCCTTCAGCCCAGGCATCTGCTTTTTCTCAGCACTATGTTTTTGGTATAATACTGAGTAACCGAAAACTTGATATTGTATTATCTGAAGAATAAAGGTGTATTTTGTTGCCAAATAAGGACAGATCCCCAGGCTTGAAAAAAACCAAATAAGGACAGATCCCCAGGCTTGGGAGGAAAATAATAAAAACACTTGTCTGATGTAACTTTAGTCAATTCTACATGTTTCCAAATGGAAAGAGAAGTCAGAAGGGTTGGTCTGAAAGTTCTAGAAGAAGAAAACCAGGAATATTCATCTCTTATTTCTTTAAATCTTGATTAAATATGTAATAAAAGTAAGAAAAACCGAAACAATTTAAAGCAGGTGTAACCCTTTAAGAACAAATGAAAACATACCGAAAAACACAGCATTATGGGTATGTTGAATAATAAACACTGTGTTTGTCCATTAATTACACTGAGCAAAAAAGTACCATCTTAGCCCATTTTTTAAATTTTTTATTTTTTTGGCGGTACTGGGGATTGAACCCAGGGGCATTCTACCTCTGGGCTACACCCCCAGCCCTATTTTTTATTCTTTATTTTGAAACAGGATCTCACTAAGTTGCAGAGGGTCTCACTAAGTAGTTGAAGCTGGCCGCGAACCTGCCATTCTCCTGTCTCAGCCTCCCAAGTACTGGGATTACAAGTGTGCGCCACCACGCCCAGCTCTTAGCCCATTTTTATAGTCTGAAAAGCAAAGAGAGTTTTGAGGAGGAGAAAGGATGGGGAGAAGGTGACCAATTGTAAAGCCATAGTTAACCAGAACAAATACTGAAATGCTTCATTTCACATCAACAAAGGTGGATGAAGATCCCTATTTTGCTTCTTCTAGAACTTTCAAGCCACCCCTCCTGACTTCTCTCTACACTTGGAAACACGTAGATTTCAGTTTGTTTGTTTGTTTGTCTGGGGATGGGAAGGTAATGAGCAATGAAATGAAGATGAACAAAAGAGAGAATTCAGACTCTTATTTTCTACAGGCCCTGGAAGTTAAAGTTGTCAAGGCACTCTTCCATTACTAGGTGTGCTAGTAATTCTTCTTTAAATAAATAGCAGAATGATGTTAGGAATCCATGATCCTCTATCCAGCTGCAAAGAAATTTATTAAGAGGAAGCACTTTATTCCAAACCTCCCTGACAGCCTGCTCATTCATTCATCTGCTTGCTTCCTGTTGGTTTATGTTGGGGAGTTCAAGAACTATATAGAAAAAGAATGCAGTGAATATTAAATTTCAACTATTTACACTGTTCTGTGAATTCACAACTAAATTCCTATTCATTTGTATTCATTTCTCTCATCATTGTTTTGAATGCACATTTGTATGATTCAGTCTCGCTCCATATAGTTATCATTTTTTTAGAGTTACATAACATTTTATTGAGTTTACTTCCTTTCTTTGCCTAGTCATTCCTTGTGGTTAAACACTTGGATTGTTTTCTGTTTCTAGCTCTCATGTAGAAAGCATGGCTATGAGTTTTGTTGCTGTTGTTGTTTTTGAGGTAGAGACCATAGAAGCAAATCAGAATTAATTAAATATACATTTATAATCATTTCTCGGCCTTTTGGCTAAGATCAAATGTTGTATTTGTTCTTATCAGTTTAAATATACATGATAATATTGTCGCACCTAGTATATTGTTAGCTGATCTAAAGCTAAGAGAGACTACATATTTTTCTCTTTTGTAGGGTCCCTGCAAATACAGTGTATACCCTTATAAATATATCCAACTGTATTCTGCTATTTTGTGGGATTCATTTTAAATACACTATGAAGGCATTTGGGAGGCAAGAAATAAGTTTTGTTGTTGTTGAACTGGAAACACTAATGGAATCTCTAGCTTCAATTTGAGTTCCATCTTCTAAATGGAAGGGTTACATTGAACAAACTCTGACATTTACCTTTCTTTTAAATTCCACCATTTTAATAACTTGAACACAGTTTCACCATTTCAAATGCAGGTTTATTACTGCATCTTTGCTTTTATGATAGACTCTTCGATCTTATCATAATTTACTTAATGTCGAGTCACGATCAGGAAGGCGACAATCCGCGTTGTTATTGCTAGGAGAAAAGGCAGACTTTTATGATGCATTTTCCAGGAATTCATTGTGGGGGGGGAAGGAGACTGGCTGTGTGTGAAAGCAGACACACATGTGGTCCTAGAGAGATGCTATCAGAGATCTGCTTCCTTTCCAGACACTTCGGCTTGTTGGTTGTCTTCAGCTGCTATTGGACATGAGTTTATGAATTATTTTGTCCCTTTATGATAATGACTAACTGCCAAAGGGTGCTCAGAAGCTTCTCAGCAGCTTCAGACCCGCTCCGTTCTCTCCTTGCTGCTCTTCAACCTTTTATGAACTCCCATCGCTGACCTCTCCCGGTTTTGGTCTTCTGGCTTCTACCTGGCCTGGACCCCGTGGTCCTCTATTTTATTGACAACCACTTTGGTGTTCTTTTACCCATAAACCCACCTGTCCTCCTGCCATGGGCCTACCGCCACCAACCCCACTTACTCTTTCCGTCTGGCTTACACCTTACCAACAGAGTTGTATTATTTAATCTCTGTTGAGCCCTCTTTGCTGTTCATCAATCTGTTTTCTTTTTTAGGTCATTTCTGCCTAGTCACATGAGCCATGTAAAGTCGTTATCATCCAATTCAAATACAATTCTCCAACACCCTAACCTTTTCTAAGCAGCCAGATGTGTCCTCCCGACAAGTACCACCTCAGACCCTTCCTTGCCAGCCTCAGAATGCAAAGACACCTGCTCTCTCCATCCTTCCTGCCCTTCAAGTTGTCGCTCTCTTCTTGAGCACACTGGAGGGAGATGCTGATGGATAGGAAAGTGAGAGAGGTGGCGTGACAGATCTGGATTCTTGTGTGTCACCCTTGTTCTGGAAAAGAAGGATTTAGGGAAAGAACCTGCACAGAGTGCGCCAAAGGCTTTGGCCAGGAGTCTGAGGTGGAACTCACTAGGCCCACAGGTGCTAAGTACAACCAGAGAGAAGTATGGGTGGATAGACACAGGATTTGGGAAGGTGCCAGGAAAACCAGGCATGCAGCAGGTGGGCCCAGCTACTAGGGAATCTGAAGGAAGTGGGTGTGATTGGGACATCCAGGCAAAGTGAGTCACTATGATGAGTGGAAGCCCCTTGCGTGTGTGAATAAACTGTCCTCTCTCGACTGTTGGAAGAACTTTGTTTCTAACTCTGACTCAGCTCCTACCATCCCAACAGTAATACTACACACCATTTAAGGGTTTGCTCTACACCAGCTCTGCTCTCTCTTTTCCTTATCAGGACACCAATCCTGTGGGACCAAGGTTCCACCTTTAGCACCTCATTTAACCTTAGCTACCTACAGGCTGTTTCCACATAAGACACCAGCAGTCTCTTAGCACAGCGTGCAGGTCATCTCACATGATCTTCATGACATTCAGCTAGTGTTTACTAGTCTGCTCAGGCCACAGACATGATGCCACACACTGAGACAAAAGCACCTTGTCTTCTCAGAGTTCAAGAGGCTGAAGTCTCGGATCAGGGCGCTGGCAGATTCTGTTTCTGGCGAGGGCTCTTCTGGCTTGCAGACAGCCGCCTTCTTGCTGTGTCCTCTTGCGGCCTTTCCTCTATGTGGCTGAGGGAGAGAGGGCTCTGCTGTCTCTTCCTCTCCTTATCAGGACACCAATCCTGTGGGACCAAGGTTCCACCCATAGGACCTCATTTAACCTTAACTACCTACATGCTATGTCTCCACATAAAGTCACCCTGGAGCTTTGGACTTTAACGTACAAATTTTTCAAGGTGGGGAGAGAAAATGTAGTCTATACCAGCTAGTTAGTTATTTTCAATTTATACATTAAAAATAGTGACTTAACCCATTATGTCCCATCCTATTATATAGAATGGAAAACTTGGGACTTAATGCATTAAATAGGCTCAAAGTCACTAGTTACCAAGTGCCTGCTAGACCTTTTAACCTTGATGTCCCATTGGCATGTCTATGGCAACACGTATTTAAAGTTCTATTACTTCCCATCATTGTACTTATGCTTTTAATGTTGCAAGACAAAAAGTGGAAGATAATGAGATGGATGACATTTTTTTAACTTTTTATGTTCATTTATTGGTGCATTGTAATTATACATTTTGATATATGTCAGGGTATGAACATCATACATGCACACATTGCACATTTAGTCCTCCCTCCAATCCCACCCTATTCCCTCCCTCTTCCCTCCCTTTCATCCTCCAGATAGTGATTGAGTCTTATAGGTTTGTGTATGTACATCATGTGCTATAGTGTGTTTCCCTCCACTCCCCTCCCAACTCCCTCAGTTAGGTCACCTTCTTTGTCCATCTAAAGATTTCTTCTTCTTCCCTTCTAAGTCCCTTCTACGTCCCATTCTATCTAGCTCCCACAGATTAGGGGGAACATCCGATTTTTT
>PVJS01000590.1:96133-123295 GCA_004027185.1 Glis glis | reverse complement strand
TGGAAGAGTCCGGAGAGGCACTCAGATCAGCCTGCGTGCTGTCTGAGAGAGCTCGCTGAGGTGGGGAAAGGCTCTTCCTGTGCTGGGTGGGATGGCCCAGGTACACTGAGCTGTCGCCTCCTCCAGCCTTTACCTGCACTGCGCTGTGCTCCAATCACCCCTGTCTGGACACAACCTTCCATCTCAGGTGGAAGGAGGACGGTGAAATCAGGAGACATATCTGGGGTTGCTTCAGAAGTCCCCCGAGCTGCTGAGTCCCACATGGTTAGGGACAATAAGGCCCAGGAAAGTTGGGGAGTCCACGTGTGTCTACCAGAGCATGGGGACCGATCAGCCACGTAGGGGGCCCTTTCATTTCAACTTGTACAACTCAGTTTTGCCTTCCTTGGATAGCAGGTATAGTAGTAATTAAGTCCTTCAGCTTTGGCCTACCTAAGAAAGTCTTAACTTCTCCTTTTTTTTTTTTCTTTTGTGGTACTGGGGATTGAACCCAGGGGCATTCTACCTCCGAGCTACAATCTCCATCCTATTTTTTTTAACTTTTATTTTTGAAACAGGGTCTTGCTAGGTTGATGAGAGTCTCACTACTTGCTGAGGCTGTCCTCAAACCTGCAATCCTCCCATCTCAGCCTCCCAAGTGCTGGTATACAGGCCTGTGCCACGACGCCCAGCTTCGCCTCCATTTTTGAAGGTCAGTTTCGCTGGCTCTCATATTCGTGTTAGCTTTCTATCGCTATAATAAAGACCTGAGATAATCAACTTATAAAGAGAAAAGGTTTATTTGGGCTCATGGTTTCAGAGGGTCCAGTTGGTGATTGGTTGGCCCCATTGCTTTTACACCTGTGGCAAGCCAGCACGTCATGGCGGAAGTGTGTGATGGAGCAAAACCCCTCATGTCACGGCCAGGAGCCTGGCGCCTCCTCAGGCTTTTGTGCCTAAGGTGCACAGAGTGCCACTCACCCATTCTGGATGTGCTCCGGCTCTGTGGTGGCCTCGGGGAGGAGGGAGGAGCGTGAAAGCCCCGCCCCTGCCCCAGGGCGAACCCCGCAGGGCGAGACACTGGGCAGGAGAGGCCAGAGGGGGCGCCACTGCGCAGGCGTGGCGGCGGAGGGGCGCCGCTCTGTCTGCCTCCAGCTTGGCCAGACTGCAGGGAGACAGGAGGGTTTGCGCACGCGTGGAACTCTCCAGAAGAAGCCCCTGTGGCGCCCAGGAGGGGACAATGTGCGGAGAAGGACCTGGCGGGCGGGGAGGCAGGCCCCGCCGCAACGCCATGCACGGGCCGGGGAGCCGGTGGGCACCGGGAGAGGGGCCTGCTAGCGGCCATATGTGTCCGTCGGGCGGCCAGGGCGAGGGCCCACGCTGGAGCGGGAGGCCCTGCGGACGGGGGTGGGCGTGCGGGGTGGCGGCGGCCGAGCCCCAGCGGCAGGGGCAGCGGGGGCCCGGCGGGACTTGAGACCCGTGGGCAGAGCCGAGCTCCGCTTCTTGCAGGGCCAGGCACCCGCTGGAGATGATGTTCCTTTTGGCCTTGCTCCTGGCCTTGGGCTTGCCACAGGTGCAGGCGAATAACAGGACCAAAAGGCAAGGTGAGCCCCGATTCTGCGGGTCCCCTAGGAGACACGGAGGTGGCCAGTGACTGGCCTGGAGGAGGAGGGGCAGGCTCGTTCAGGCGTGACACTTCCCATGCACCCCCCCCCCACCACCGTGACCCCGGCATCTAAGCTCACAGACGTCCCTAGGAGGACATGTCTTGCTTTGGCACCTTGCGCCCGGGGTCAGGCAAAGCATGTGGAAAATCATTTTCCAGGCCTCTGGTTTCTTCCCAGTAGCCCTGCCTCCCTGGAAGAGGTCTGCTGGAAAGTCGGCCTGGCCCCTGGGCCTTCAGGGATGTCTGAAGAACAGGGAGCTGCCCGGGGCATCCAGCCTCTTCAGAGCTAGGGCTGCCCTAACCCTGACCCAGGAGACTGGGGGGAGAGAGTGCTCCGGGAAGGTGGGTGGGCAGGGCACTGGGGGTCTCTTCAGATAGCCGTAGGGTGTGGGTGTCCCCATGTCTGGGCACAGGGGTATATCCGTGTAAGGATGTGGTCTGCACATGTCTGGGTTAGCTCAGTGCTCAAGCTGTGTAGGTGGCGTTGACGAAGGGGACCCCTTGAGAAAAACTAGTCCCACAGGGGGACTGTGGGATCTGAGGAGGATGGGAGGTCGCTGGTTTTGTGGTGACCTGGTGAACAGCCTCTGAGAGCTAGAACCATGACACTCTACTTTTTTTTTTAATCTGTCAGAAAACTTGAGATGCCATGTTTGCGAGAGAGAGAACGACTTTACGTGTACAAACGAAGTGACGTGCCACGTCTCTGAAAAACACTGCATGATCGCCGCGATTAGTAAGTGCACTGAGTGTTGAGGGTCCTGCCAGCAGGGCAGCAAATACTTCCAGGAATTAGGAGCTGCCTAGCTTGCCTCCATAGAGAACAACTAATTAAAAACTGGCCTTTTAAAGAAATTTTGAAGAGCAAAGCCCTGAGAGGCTGGGACGTCGCAGGTGCAGGCGAAGGCAGTCCCGGCATGGGGTCAGGGTAGGGTGGTACACACCGGCAGTTGGTCAGGATAAGATATTGGGGTGCCAGAAGAAAATAGAGATTTATTTTTATCCATTTTTAAATGAAAAATTAAGCTCTGACTTTGACGAGTGCCAGAGAATAGGGTCTCTAAGAGATGTATGGAACCAGGGGTTCAGGCTTAAAGTACATTCTTGGAGCATGCATGCTTTTAAAAGTTCATAGACCAAGCACTCTGTCATCTGTAATTCAGCCCAGAGAAGAATCTCTGGGTGCATGGAGAGCTCCCCAAAGGGAAATCGGGAGACCTGCACCATTCTTCCCATGGTGGCATTTTCCAGGGCTCAAGAATTCAAATTGCATTCACTGGTCACTCCCCGGGGCCTCTGCATTCCAGGAAGTTTATGGGATGCTGAGCAGTGACTGGGGCTCAGCTCAGCCAATATGGACTTTAGACTTTAATATGGAAAATTCTTCATTTGTACAATGAAGAATAAGATGAGGTGAAGTACCTAGACCAGCCCCCTGCCCAGAGCTAAGCCAGGCCTATTGGGGCAATGCAGAATGGCCAGCCCTGGGTGTGTGTCTGTGGGCCCCAAAGGCTTGCATCACCTCTGTGTTTAAGAAGCTGAGGCATAAGGGGCCTGTGTGTTCCCAAAAAGAGACCCATGTTCCCGGTGCACATGGACGGGCCAGGGCCCGGGGACATGAGGATCACGCTGCATACAAGCCACCCCTCCATGGAGCAACTGTGAACGTGAACCTGGCCCTTTTCCTCCTGGGCAATGAATGGCTCATGCCTGCCTGATTGATGTCCTCATTGAGAGCTCCTGATGGGCCCAGGAGGGTGCCAGCTTGAGCAACAGACAGAAGGGTGCTGGGGCAGCACTCAGGACTCACTGGATTTCCTTCTCTTTTCTTCCTATTAGAAATATTCCCACGTTTCTACATGGTTTCCAAGCAGTGTTCCAATTATTGTCCACTCATTGAGACAAGAGATGAGCCACCGCAGCAGCCCAAGCCTTTTGTACTCGTCAAGAAACATCCCCTGCCTTTCTTCTATGTGAAATGCTGTCAGGACACCTTGTGCAATACTGAAGGGCCATCCCTGGATCCAACGGCCTTCCGAGAGCACACTGGGCATGCAGGTGAGAGGAGACGCAGCCACGCTGTGCTGACGCTCGTGGCAAGTGCCACCGCCTTGGCTGGCCCCCGCCTGCTGTGAGCCACAGAAGGGCCTGGGGCATGCCTCCCAGGGTGTGTGTGAACTCACTGTAGACTGTTGGAAGCTGTTGCATTAAACGTGTTTTCCACTGATTCGCCTTGGTCTGACTCCCTAGGGGCCTCACTCAGGACGGGGTGAGGGGAGGACCAAGTGCAGTGGCACTCCGAGCACCTCCCAGCTCCTGGGGGTGGTTTCCTTGACCAGGTCCCTGAAATCAAACCTTGTGGCTCTCTTTTGTTTTTGTTTTGTACTGGGAATTGAACTCAGGGGCATTCTACCTCTGAGCTACATTTTCTCTGTGGCATGTCTCAGAAGGAGAGCTCAAATAAGGCTGGTTATTTGCATGACAGCAACCTGCAACCGTCCTCAAAGATGAGAGAAAAGGGAAGTCATGGGGGCACACAGGGGCAGCCCAGCAGCGTGGAGGGCGAGGCTGAGACGGGGTATTAGACGTTGGCAGAGACCCAGAAAAGCAGGGTGGCAGATCTTTCCCCTGTCGGAGTCCATGCATGCAAGCAGAAAAGGCAGGTGACTGAAGTCTATCAGGAAGTGAGGGGGTCACCAGCAAGAGAACTGCATTGGCTTCCAGAGAGCAGTTCCGTGCTGGCAGAGAAGGGATTTAAAGCGAGGGGAGAAATGAGCCATCCTCAAAGAACAGTGCCAAGGCCAGGGACTGCGGGCCACAGAAGGACAGCACAGTGGGCTGGCAGTGACGCACGAGAGGACGGCAGAAGCCTAACACTAAGTGGGGCCTTGGTGCAGAGTCGATGAACACTCAGAATGAGCGCCAAGGCCTGGATCCTTCCATCATCAGCTCTGCTAAGCTGAGCGACTGTGTTACTATCAGAATGTGTGTGCTATGAGAGAAAACTCCAGATTATAGCGGCTTGCACAGTAGGAAAAAGTGTATTTCTCACTGGGCGTGGTGGCACACACCTGTAATCCCAGTACCTGGGAGGCTGAGACAGGAGGATTGCAGGTTTGAGGCCAGCCTCAGCAACCTAGCGAGACTCTCAACAACCTAGTAAGACCCTGTTTCCAAACAAAACAAAACAAAACAAAACAAAAAACATAAAAAGGACTGGGGGTGTAGTTCTGAGGTAGAATGCCCCTGGGTTCAATCCCTAGGACCACAAAACAAACAAACAAACAAACAAACAAAAAGTGTATTTCTCAATCAAGTAAGTGAAGTGAGGAGGTTGGATGCCCAGGGCAGTGTCCCTGCTCCAAGGACACTGTGGACGCTGCTGCAGCCTGCGCCACACACGCTGGGTGAGTAGGAAGGTGGAGGTCCCGTAAAAGCACCACTGCTTTCAACATTATAAATTCTCCAAAATTTGCACGCAGGGGAGAATCATCACCTGTGTGTAGGCTTTGAAACAAGGAATAATGAAGAGTTGGGATCTCCTTGAGGTGCAGAAAGCCTTCTTCTAAGGAGAACAAGTGTCAGGATCTGCTGGCTGCCCGCTGGCCTGACTCAGTGGACCACACCACAGCACAGGGGCGGGGGTCTGGAGCACAGTGGTCATGCCCTGATCTGCAAAGTAGCCCCTCCTCCAAGAACACAGGCTCTCTACAGCCTCCTCGGTTTTTTATAAACACGTCCATCTGTCTGAAACATCATTCCCTATCACAGCACTACTTAAATCCTTGCTGACTAAATCATTTTAAGAGCAAACACACAACTGATACTACAAGACAAAAAGCACAAGAAAGGAAGTTAGAGACCATCAGCACGAGCAAAATAAAATATTAGCTGATTCAATCCGAGTCTGCAAAAATAGTAAGACATCATGACCAAGTGCAATTTACTCTGGACATTCGAGAACAGTTCGATCCTAGGTAAAGCTGTCAATCACTACAACAAGAGGATAAAAGACAATCACCATGTAATCATCAACGATTTTTTTAAAAGTCTGAGATAACTAAGAATAGAAGGAAATTTCAATGATTTAATAAAAGTTACCTGCTAGAAACCTAAAACAAACACCCTACTTAATGGTGAAGCATTAGAAGTGATCCCTCTGACCCCAAAACAGATTAACCTGTACACTGTCACTGTTGTCACAGGACACGAAAGTAGGGGACTTAGCCATATAAAGAAAATAAGAATAATAAAGTAGGAAGTACAGATTTTTTCCCAACAATATGTCTCATTAGAAAGCTGCCTTAGTCTGTTTGTGCTGCTATAACAAAATACCTTAGACTAGGTAATTTATAAATAGTAGAATTGTATTCACAGTTCTGTGACCTGGGAAGTCCAAGATCAGGGAACCAACACACTGGGTGTCTGGTGAGGGCCTGTTCCTCATGGATGGCACCTTCTCTGTGTCTGCACATAGGGCTAGGACACTCCCTTCAAACTCTTTTATAAGGGCATTAATCCCATCCATGAGGGAGGAGCCCTCATGACCTAAACACCTCCCCACGGGCCCCACCTCTTCATCCCACCACAGTGAGGGTTAGATTTCAACATCAGTCCTGGAGAGAGACACAGACACACAGGCCATAGTGATGGCTAGGAGGCCTCCTATTAAAAAATACTTTAAAATGCTGAATGAAAAAAATATTTTAAATTCTTTTCAACTATAAGCCAAGCTATTGTGAACATTTCAAAGGCACAAAATGAGGAAGGGAACAGTTCAAATAAGTTAAATAATAAAATAGGAGCCGGATAATGACTCAAGCTGGTCGTCGGTCCTGAGGTCGGCAGCTGCCTGGGGGACGCTTGCTCCTCCAGCTCTGTGGTGCCATACGTGGGGGACAGGGGACTAGGCACTGGATCTCCAAAAGATAGGAAGTTGAGATAAATATGCAGATGAGACACCTAGGAGGAGATACACCCTGAATTAAATGCTAAAGTAGGGGGAAAGACATATCACACAGGGAAACTTGTCTGTCTCAGCGCTGGCTCTGCCTGGAGAAGAAAACAAAAAGTTTCTGCTGAGAATCTGGAAAGTCTCATGACTACGGGTTTGCATTTCCACTTCTGGTTCAGACCAGTAACCGCTAGGCCAAGAAACTGATGTGAGGTGGTAATGAGCTGTTTCCCTCTGTACATACCTGAAAAGGTAGAGCAAGGGACCCTCTCTGAAGGAACAACCCTCAGCCCAGACATCACAGAATCTTCACAGACGCAGAATGAACATGTCCCCAAAGTCCATGTGTTGAAACTTACTCCCCAGAGCATCAGTGTTGAGAGGCGGGAGCTTGGGAAGGGGGTCAGGTCATGAGGCCCTGCCCCCATGGATAGCTTAATGCCGCTGCTGCAAGGGTGAGCGCGTTATAAAAATGGTCCTGTCCTCTCTCACCCTCTCACCTACAGCCTTGCCAGGTGCCCACATCTCCATCTTGGACTTCCAGCCTCCACAACTGTGAGGAATAAATGTCTGTGGCTTAAGCCATCAAGTCCATGGCGATCTGTCATGGCAGCCTCAGAAGACCAGAACATGTGGATAAATCAAAATACCTACTGTCTAAATAGCACAGTAATTTCTCATTGGGGGGGTAAAGAAAAGGTAGAAATACTAGATTGAAATGGCATAAAACATAGGAGGAAAGTAATTAGAATTGCCTTCTTTTTATAGTTCACAAGGAGGCCAGAGATATTGAAAAAATTAGATATAAAGAATAAATATACCGGGCATGGTGATACACACTGCAACCCCAGCTACTTGTAGGCTGAGGCAGGAGGATCACAAGTTCAAAGCCAGAATGAGCAACTTAGTGAGACCCTGTCTCAAAATAAAAACAATTTTTTACACCAAGTATAGTGTAAAAAATAAGAGATAGAGAGGAATAAATACCATATAGTAGAAATGAAGTTTTTACCTTCTCTATGTGCATAGAAAAATAAGGGAAAAAAGTCAATATTGAGTGGTGAAAAGATAAAAGAAATTAAAAGTAATAAGATGATAGAAAACTGGACATCCATTTGCCTAAGCAGCCACAATAAATAAAATCACCAGTTCAAAGGTAGAGAATCAAATTGATTTTTTATTTTAATCCATAAAAGTTCACATCCAAAATATAATACCACAGAAATGTTAGTTATAAGAAGACGGCAGAAGATACAGTCAGCTTACATTATTAATATCAGACAAATAGACTTTAAGGTAAAAAGCATTAATAGACATGAATGACAAAATGTTCAACTCACCATAAAAATATTTCAACAAAATTTTTTTTTGCAGTACTGGGGATTGAACCCAGAAGCATTTTACTTCCTAGCTAGACCCTCAGACCGATTTTTTATTCTTCATTTTGAAACAGGGTCTCACTAAGTTGTGGAGGGCCTCACTAAGTAGCTAAGGTTGGCCGTGAACCTGTGATTCTCTTGTCTCAGCCTCCCAAGTACTGGGATTTCAAGTGTGTGCCACCACACCCAGGTATATTTTAACAACTTAAAAATTATATTTATCTTGCAGAAGTGCTTCCACATAATATAAAGTAAAAAGTGTTAGAACTACAAGGAAAATTTACCAAATCAGCAACATGGAATATTTTAATACACCTCTCCCAATAACTGATAGATCTAGAATACAAAAAAATTGGTAAAAATAATGAATCCAGTTAACAAGTCTGATTTAATACACGTATATAGGATCCTGCATCCAACAATTATAGAATAGACATTCTCAAGAACAGGAAGCAAAAAGCTAATCTTAAAATACTCTAAATTGAACAGTTAAAAAATTACACAGGGGAGGAGATAACCTTTGGAATAAAGCTAACGCAAAACCCGGGGAGAGATTTAGAAACATTTAGAAATTTCAGTGCTTATAATAACAGAGAAGAAAATTGGAAAAAAGGGAACTAGAGAATATTGTGCTAAGTGAGATTATCCAGTCTCAGAAAGTCAGGGGTCCTGTGTTTCCTCGCATATGTGGAAGCTGGAGAGAAAATAGGAAAGCAAAGGGACTTCAGACTGACGAGGAGACCAGAACAGGGGAAGGGGGTGCGGGGAGGGGGGCTGAGGAAGGGAACAGTTCAAATAATGCTATGTTCACATATGAAGGTATCATACCAATCTTGCTAATACGGACGGGGAGAGCAGGGAGTGGGTGGGATGTGGAAGGAAATACCCCAAGCATCATGTGCACCTTTGAATGTATCCATTTGAACCTGGGTTGTATGCTTGCAATGCTCCGATAAAAGTATAAAATAATTAATGAAGCGTTCCATTTCAAAAGACAGCAGCTGGCATGGAGAAAACAACAGAGTGGCAGAAATTGGTGAAATGGAAACGAAGGGTGTGGCAGTAACCGGCCAGAGCTGGATTTAAGGGCAGATGTGACCACCGAGGAGAGGAGCAAGGACCAGAGCAGCAGGCAGACAATGGGACCACAGCAGGTGGAGCGGTGGGAAAGAGCTCCATGCTGAAGAGTCTGACGCGCCTGGACGTCTGACCAGTTATCTCCCCACCCTGGGCAGCTTTCCAGTCCCTCCAACCAAAGGATGGGTGTGTTTCCCTGGCATTGAGTTTGGACTTCGTGATCTTGCATGGCTGGGACTGTTTTCCCATGCCTCTTCCACCCTTGAGAGAGGAAAATGCCTCCACTGGACCACTTGTCCCAGGAGGACGCATGACACAACCCACCCCATCCCAGCTGACTCAAGATCTGCGGAGAGTAGCACGGCCACCCAGCAGAGGCCAGCAAACCCACGCGTGCGGGCTTGATGAGATGGGATGTTTTGAACCAGGGCAGTGCTGGACACGTGGCAGTAGCTGGCTGATACCATGTGGAGTCACTACAAGGAAGGGAATGAGGCAGACGGTATTTGGAGACATCAAAGACAATATTTTCCCAAAACCGACACTAGATACATCAACCTACAGACTTGCGAAACGAAGAAAATTGAAGAACAGGTACAAAGGGCACATCACAGTAAAACTGCTGAAAACAAAGAATAAAGGGAAAAATCTTAAAGTAGCCAGAGAAAACAGCCACAATTCTTCAAGGAGCAATAAGAAGACTAATCACTGACCTCCAAAATGAGAACAGAAGTAAGGGCAAGGGGATGGCACTGACGGAGTGCAGGAAAAAAACAACTGCTCAGCTAGAACTTGAGACGAAACAACACTCCCTCCAAAACGCAAAGGCAAGGACAGAGCACTGGACTCACTGACGGGCTTCACTTTCATACGGTGAATATGCAATTGAGCTGTACTGATCATGGAATAAACACATCTCTCTTGAAAGAAAAAAGACAAAGTCAAAGAAGCAAACCTCACAGAACGTATCCCCATCAGACCACACTAAAGGAAATGCCAAGGCAGAAGAAAAAGTAACATAGAAGAAATGAGGAAAAATGAAAGGTGATTGCAGACCAAATGAGTTGATAGGAATACCAACTGTATAAACAATAACAAGGAGGTATTTGGTGATTTAAAATACTGTGTTAAAGAATTACATGGCATACTAACTAAAATGAATAAATACTATACAGAATTATATGCCACAATCCGAGTACAGAAGGTGGCAGAGGGAGGAGCAGATGTGAAAAGGAATAGGCAGGAATAAAGCGTGTTTATAGACACCGCACCTGGAATTTCATATATATGCATGGAAGATCTTCCCCACCCCCATCAATTTAAATAAAGAGCAAAACATCTTTAGCTCACAGACCACACAAGAAAAGCAGCTGATCTGTCTGCAGGCTGCCCTTTGCCAATACAAAGTGCAGGAGCAACAGTGTGTGAATGCCACCACTCCGGCTGGGCTTACAGAGTACAGCCGCCAGTGTGAAGATCTTGGAGCCTCCTTGGAGGAGCCCCACGAGCTGAGCCTGTGCCCACCGAAGAGGGGTGTTGGCCGCAGCTGGTCCTATGGGACCTTGAGTGCAAGACACAGGAGTGGGATCTGAGCTGGAGGGTCCAGGGTGGTGCAGACCCAGAGGAGGGACAGGCTGGGGTCTGAGCTGGAGGGTCCAGGATGAGGCAGACCCAGAGGAGGGACAGGCTGGGGTCTGAGCTGGAAGGTCCAGGGTGGGGCAGACCCAGAGGAGTGACAGGCTGGGGTCTGAGCTGGAAGGTCCAGGATGAGGCAGACCCAGAGGAGGGACAGGCTGGGGGCTGAGCTGGAGGGTACAGGGTGGTGCAGACCCAGAGGAGGGAAAGGCTGGGGTCTGAGCTGGAAGGTCCAGGATGAGGCAGACCCAGAGGAGGGACAGGCTGGGGTCTGAGCTGGAGGGTACGGGGTGGGGCAGACCCCGGAGGAGGGACAGGCTGGGCTCTGAGCTGGAGGGTCCAGGGTGGCTGCCGACCCTGAGTGGTGTCGCTGGTTGGGGTCGGGTGTCTCAGGGGCGTGGTGAAGCCGGGGTTGGGCGAAAGGAACCAGCAACCCAGTCTAGGAAGTGTTGAGAGAGGCTCCCGCCCAGGAGAAAAGGAGCAGTTGAAGGACCTAAATCCAGGCCATAGCCCCGAGACCGGAGGCCAACGGGAAGGAGGCGCGCCTAGTCCTCCGGTCTCGCCTTTCTCCGCTGGCGCCCCTGGCGGCCGCTCCAGGCACGGCAGGCACCGTCGGCCGGTAGAGGAGGGGTTTGCAGGGAGGCGGAGGAGGGGGACTGCGCAGAGCGCAAGGGTGGGTGGTCAGTCGAGGAAGTCTTTGACACCCAGTGCGGACACTGGGCAAAGAAGTCTGGTAGAGTTTCTACGAAGGAATGCCAGTGCCGGAAACCTCACTGCGATGGAACGCTTTTTCTCAATTGCAAAGGGTCAATCCATCCTGTAGATATAATTCCAAATTTGTGTTTATCTATTAACATAGCTTCAAAATATATAAAGCAAACATTAACAGAAATAAAATATGGAATGGTAGGTTTCCACATACTTATTTTGGTGTAGGATAGAATAAATCGGCAAATTAACAAACGTGCACTATTTGAACTTCATGATTAACAATCTTGGTTTAGTAACCTATCTTGAGCTTTACACTCAACAACTTAAAATCACTCTTTTCAAGTGTGCATGGAACATTCATTTAATTTTCGCCCATGTGCTGGGTATAAGGTAAATTTCAACAGATTGAAATCACTTGGAGTATGTTTCAATCATAGCAAAATTCAATACAAAGTTAATAACAAAATTATAATATCCCCAAGTGCTTGAAAGTTAAGCAATTAAATTTCTAAATATCACAAGACAGAAAAAGTCCAGTTGGAATTAGAAAATATGTATATTAAATTATAATGTGTATATGATACACTGGTACTTGTGGTATAGTGCTAAAGCCATGCTTCAGAGAAATTTGTGATCTCAAATCATATATTGATGGAAAAGGCCTGAAACCCCGAAATTTGAGTGTCTATTTCAAGAAATTACAATAAGAATAGCAAATAAACCCAAAAAATGTAGAAGGAAACTGGGAGCAGTGGTGCCTGCCTGTAATCCCCGTTCTTGGGAGGCTGAGTCAGGAGGATCACAGGTTTGAAGACAGCCTCAGCAACTTAGTGAGACTCTCAGCAATCTAGCAAGACCCTGTTTCAAAAAAAAAAAAAAAACCATAGGTCTAGGGGTGTAGCTCCGAGGCAGAATGTCCGAATGTCCCTGGGTTCAATCCCCAATACCACAAACAAAACAAAATAAACAAAAAAAATTTCGCCCTGCTAAAGACTCTATTAGGAGGATGAAAAAACAAGCTACAAACTTGGAGAAAGTATTTGTAAGCCACATATCTGACAAAGAAGTATTATTTAAAATATATAAAGAAATCTCAAAATTCAACAGTATTTAAAACCCTAGTTCGAAAGTGGGCCAGACATATGAACAGACAGTTCATGAGCAAACAGATGCAGGTAGTAGATAAGCACATGAAAAAAACTCTAACCCCATTGTCCTGTATGAAATGCAAATTCAAGTCACAATGAGATCTCGCTACACAGCTTTGAGAACAGCTAAAATAAGAAATAGTGACAAGACCAAACACTGACACAGATGTGTCAAAAACTGTGTCACTCACACCTTGCTGGAGAAAACGTAAGATGGTGTAGTTTAGCACTGTTCTATAAAACTAAACATGAAACTACCATATGACCCAGCAATTGCACTCTGGTGTGTTTATTCCAGAGTAAGACATACTCACACACAAACCTGTTCGTGAATGTTTACAGCAGCTTTGTCCATAACAGCCATGAACTGCAAACAACCCAGAAACCCTTTGGTTGGCCAATGGTCACATGCTCTGTGGTGCGGGCCCCACCATGGAAGACCACTAGGCAGAGTACAGATCCCCTCGGCTCCTCCTGTGGCCCTGAGGAGCATCTCCTGCACCTTCCAGCAGGGTGCGCACTTCCGGTGGAGGTGGCACCTATGGGAGCATAAGGCTTGTTCTTCTCACCCTCCGCATCCGTTACTGTGCCAAGTTCAGACGGAGCTGAAGAAAGAGTTGTGAATTGCTAACACTTTAAAACACCAAGGAGGGCAGGTGCCTCCCAGCCTCCAAGTCCCCACCCTTCTCTCTCTCTCTCTCTCTCTCTCTCTCATTTTCCCTCTTAACTCTCTCCACACCTTCTTTTCCCTTTTTCCCTCTTCCCCTGCCCCCCACTTCTCCTCTCTCTCCTGCACTGGTCCTGGGATCTGCTGGTACCCGTTCATGAAAGCCAGTTGCTAAATTTCCAGGAATTTTGTGAGCCTGTGTTAAAGGCAGTCATTATTAAAGGTTAAATTGTATCAGCATGCTAGTAAATAAATTATATTAAAGCAAAGGTAATACTCAGAACTTAGCACTTCTGATGACTTCTGTCCCTTCCACCATTGCCCGGGATCCCGAGGCTATTCGTGTAGCATGCTAAATGTGTCTAAATGCTGCGGCAGGTGAGCTGCGAGTGTCTCTCTACAGCTCTGTGTTGGGCAGTGGCGCAGTGGTGTCATGACACCCACTGTGGCGGTAGAATTTACACTGTGGAAATGGGCATATGCCGAAATCGGGTCTTGATTTAGTACTTTAATGCTTGTCTAGACTCAAGAAGGTGATAGAAAACATGTTAATAAGGCACAATAGTCAAATTATGGAACCCACTCAGGTGTCCATCGACAGATGAATGAATGAAGAAAATATGGTATATGTATACAAAATGGGAGTTTTATTCATCCATAAAGAAAAAAATGATACCATTTGCAGGAAAATGAATGATACTGGAGAGCAAGCATTATGTTAAGTGAAATAAGCCAGACTCAGAAAATCAAGGGCCAAATGTTTTCTCTTATAGATAGAAACTAGAAAGAAAAAATTTAAAAAAAGGAAAGAAAGGGGGGCATGAAAATAGGGATATCAGTAGAGTAGAAAAAGGAGACCAGGGGAAGGAAGGAGAGCAGGAAAAGGGGAGGTACCGGGGAACGAAACTGACCAAACTATGTTATGAACATATATGAATGTGCAACAATGAGTCCCACTATTATATATAACGCATCAATAGAAAAATCTTTAAAAAAGAAAGGAAAACTCAATAACGCAGAAATGCGTTGTCTGTAACTGTTACATTATGAATAGCACAAAACATTCTTCCAGAATTTGAAAACCACTTTCCGATTCAGCAAAAAGTTCACAGACATCACAGAGAACAGAGTTCTGACACGCGTCATCTTCAGTGTTTCACTCCCTCTTACTCTTCAACGTTAACAAAAATGTCAGTCGGCACTGGTGTCGGAACGGCTCCTTCCCTGTGGATACAGGGGAGCCAGTGAAAGCACTCTGTGAGAACCAGTTGGCCATGGGGGAATTTACAGTAAAGAGCATTATATACTTTATTAGTATTATTTGTATAGTGTGTACTACATGTCCTTTGTGCCAGTAAAACTTATAATAAACTTACCTATGTGTCATGAAATACCCGAGGCAGGCTACTTTATGAAGACAAGAGGTTTATTTGGCTCCCGGTTCTGGAGGTTCAAGGGCACAGCACTGACTTCTGCTAAGCGCTGGTGAGGAACTCGTGGCAGGTGGTGTCATGGTGGTAGCACGTACGAGAGAGAGAGAGAGAGGTCACATGGCAAGCAGGGAGCCAGTGAGATTCAGGGGCCATACTTGCTCTTTTACAACAACACACACTTGTGAGAACTAGCCGGGTCCCAAGAGAAGTACCTTAATTCCTTCCGAGGGCGGCACCCCTAACCACCTCCCACTAGGCCCGCCTCTTGAAATTCTGCCACCTCTTAACATCACCACATGGAGGATCAAACTTCCCACACATGAGCCTTTGGTGACACCCTCTAACCACCATGACTCCTGGGTCCTACATACCCACAGAGTTACCTGTCTCCTGCCTGGGGAACTGCAGCCTCCTGAGTCCCCATAATTCCTGGAACACTCACTATGCTGGACGCAGTGGCCGCTGGTGTTGATGTGGCCTATACAGGTGCTGTGGGTGCTGAGTCTGGCTCCCCCAGAGCAGACCTGAGACATGGGTAAGAGAGCAAGTCGTTTATGCAGGAGGTGGACAGACACCCAGGGAGAGGAGGAAGGGAAGGCGCCATTGAGCTGTCCAGCACTGCAGGCCATGGGCACCATCTCCATAGCCCCCCAGAGTCCTGTGGAACCCTCATCTCAGAACCACCCCACCCGGCGAAGAAGCAGGGCAGGGTTGTCCTTACCAACCCCAGTCATCATCACTGGGGACTCAGGGATTCTGGGGACATATCTTCCTGGAGGCCTGGAGGAAATGGAGCCTAGGCCAAGAGCCTGGGCATGGGCGCAAGGCGGCGGGGAGAGGACACAACGGCGCCTGCTGGTGCCATCTCATTGGGTCTGCACAAGTCCTCCTGGTAAACATGAGGAGGGTGCCCTGGGCAGCAGGCCTAAGGCTCAGGAGCCAGGTGGCCTGTCCCCTGGGCCCGGGGGATGCTCGTCAACAGGTTTCCTCTGATACCCAGGACTGTGGGAAGCAGAGTCCTTGAGGGAGCTTCTCCCTGCTGCCGCAGGCCTGTGCTCTCACCACCTGTGGCCCCCAGGCTCCGCCCTTCCTGTCTAAGCCACTCCTCCAGATCCCAGCCAAGGCCTTTGCGGCCCACGCCCTGCACAGGACCCAGCACGTAGGAGGTAGAGTAAATATTTATGGAACCAACAAATAAATGAGTGACTTTATGCATGGAAGCCATACCTGTGTCTTGATTGTGAACCTCAAGGCCCGCCAGGGTCCGAGTGCCAGGGGGATCCTCTGCCCACTTGGCCATATTGACCGCTGGCCAAGGTCCTTTCCCTGCCTGGCAAAGGTCTGGCCCTGCAGAGAAGCCCCTCCCTGACATCCTGAGGGCACGGGCCTCAGTTGTGCCCTGTGCTCCAAGGTCTGGGCAAGGGCTGCTGGCTGCATCCTGGCTGGGAAGCACTGGCCGCTCTGCCCTCCTGCAGTGGATCCCTCACCAGCTGCATCTGTGCCCCTTCTCCACACTTCTGTCGACTCCTGGGTAGTAGTCCCCACACCTTGTGCCTCCTGGTCCCTTTCCACTATGACCTCGATGGGACTGGGGTCTCAGGTGCATTCTGCACACACGGGCTCAGCGCAGCCCTGCATAGAGCCCTGCAGGCCTGTGCACCTGATGGATGAGGGAGGGAAGAACGAACCTAGCACCCACCTTGGGCAAGACAAGCTACTGTTCTGCTCTTCATCATCCTCAGCGCTGGAGTTGGGGGGTTCTCAGGTTATTTCAGTCACATTCTCACTGCCATGAGACCCCAAATACCTGATGACCACAACTTAGACGAAGACGTATGTGCTTACAGATCTGGAGATTTCAGTCCACTGCACGCTGGTTGCTAAGCAGCATCCAGGGCTGCAGTCATCAGGGCATGATGGCGGGGAGCAGAGAGAGCAAAGGTCAGAGAGAGAAGGTCAGAGCCAGATGTAGCAGCCAGGTGGGGCAGGGACACACACACACACACACACACACACACACACACACACACACACAGAGGCTGTACTTGCCCACACCCCCAGTGACCCACCTCTAGAATACGAGGTCCCAAGGACCTTTTACATCCAGACTGTAACAATCCCCCACTCCTGAACCTCGCCGCACTGGGGACTTGCTTTCAGCACATGAACTTCTGGGGAAAATTTTAAATCCAAATTATAACACAGGTGTCCCTGTGTTTCAGGGCTGGAGCCCCTGAAAGGTGCCTGTTTCTAACCTCAAGAAGAAGGTGTGGGCTGCCCTCCATGGGGGCGACTGTCCAGGGGCAGCAGACGCTCGCACAGTGGGCACAAGCAGGACAGCAGGGAGGCTGGGCACAGGCCATCTGTGCCTGTGGATGCAGTCTCTCCTCATCCCTGTCCCCCCAAAGCCCACAGAGCCAGGAGTTCAGGGAGCAGAGGGCTGTGTGTGGGATCAAGAGATGCAGCAAAGAGAATTTGAGGAGAGGGGGGAACCTGTAGCTCAGGAGCGCAGCCGGTGGGAGGGCGCAGCCATCATGGGAATGCTGGCCAGGATCCAGGCAAGAACACCATGGAATCCATGGAAGGTGCCCGTAGGGCTGGCGGGCTGAGTCCAAGGGGCAGCGGCTGGGACATCGAAGCTCCCAGGCTCCATGGCCGCCCAGTTGGGGTGCTGATGGCTAAGTTTTGGACTCAGCCTCACAATTCGCCCCTTCTGCTTGGCTTCTCTCCTAGCAGAGGCTGCTGGAGGGAGCCTAGCGCTGGTGGCTGGGAGCTGTCCCTCAGTCTGGCACTCAACAGTATAATGGAGGAGTGTCCGACTCTGCCGTCCGGCCCTGCCCAGAGGGTGCTGAAATTTCTGTCATACAATGCTGGTCAAGAACTAAAGGCCACCGTGCTCAGAGAGGGGAGCCCATGGGGGTGTTCCCTAAGTCTACTTCTCAGCCTTCTCCAAGCCTCTCCCCTCAGCTGGCTGGCAGGCTCCTATTCATCCTTCTTGGTCCACCTCCAGTGCCCCCTGTTGTAGGACCTACAAGATCAGCCCGTGGCTCAGCCCGAGCTGCAGGGGAAGGCAGGCAGAGCTGTCCCAAGTGTACCCCAAAGGGTTCTGGGAGCTGGGAGGGAAGCCAGAACACCCTTGTTTACCCAGCATGCCACCTCCTCACTCCTGGAAAATACCAACTGCTCCCCTTGCTCAGGAGCACAAACACAGGCATCCTTGAGCCCCCCTGCTCCTGGCTGACCAGGCTGGTGCAGCCGGACTGCCTGGGAACCCAGAATGAGCTCTCTGTAGCCATGGCTCCCCACCCATCCCGCCCCCCCGAAGGAGCCTACAAGGCTCAAGGAGGGACAACTGGGACATGCCCAGGCTAGCAGCTGGCTGTGCAGCTACTGTGGCATGGAGTGAGCCCAGAACCAAGGCTGAACCCCTCAGGATGAGCTCGGGGGGCTGGTGTCCCCCCAGGAGGAGAAGGCAGGGAGGGGCAGGGGTGTAGGGGCCAGGCTCTGTGTGGGAGGAGCGAGGCTGACCAGGGCAGGCACCTGGACACCCCGGAACGCCAACTTTCACCTGGGCGCTCTCACGCTCAGGATGTTCCCAGAGACCACAGCATGAGTCCCCAGCTGCAGTTGAGCCCTTGGGGATGCTCTGTACCCCCAAACATACTGGCATTCATTTGCTTCTGCCAAGCTCTGTTCTGAGGTCCTAAAACAACAGCTTTCAGTCTGTAACCAGGATTGATACCAGAGATGGTCATTTGTGTGTGTGTGTGTGTGTGTGTGTGTGTGTGTGTGTGTGCGTGTGTGTTACTGGGATTGAACTCAGGGGCATTCTACCTCTGAGTTACACCCCCAGCCCTATTTTTTATTTTTATTTTTTTATTTATTTATTTTTTTTTTTTTGCGGTACCGGGGATTGAACGCAGGGGCATTCTACCTCCACGCTACGCCCCCGGCCCTATTTTTTATACTTTATTTTGAAACCGGGTCTCACGAAGTTGCGGAGGGCCTCACTAAGGAGAGAGAGAGAGAGAGAGAGAGAGAGAGAGAGAGAGTTATTTTTATTTTGAAACAGGGTCTCATTAGGTTGATGAGAGTCTCACTACTTGCTAGGGCTGTCCTCGAACCTGCATCCTCCTGTCTCAGCCTCCCAAGTACTGGGATTACAAGTGTGCACTGCCACGCCTGGCCACTTTTGACCCAATGACAATAGAAACGAAATCTGTTTGAAGAGTATGAACACACAAGTAAGGTTTTCACAAGAAAGAGGAAATGGGGTGAAGGGACTTACCTCAAGAAAAGAGGAAGAGCTGCAAGGGAAAGAAAATCCAGGCTGCCTGGGGGACAGGGAAGAGGCTTGCCTTTATCGCACAGCTGGGGCAGGGAAGGGAAGGGTCTGGGTTTTAGGGTAATTTTTTAAGGAGTTTCTTTCTGTGGAAGACTCAGTATATCCTGACAGCCATCCTGCACCTGGTGTTTATGGTTGATCTGATTAAGAATAAAAGGCTGGGAAAGGCATGTTCATATGTGGGAGGAGGAGTGGGGGTGCCGGCCCCAGAGTGAAAGATGTTTAGCAGTTAACAGATCACGAATGAAGACCCCAGAGCTTATCCACCCTCTTGTTACCACCCCCTGTACCCCACCCCCACCCCAACTGATTCATGACTGTCTCAGGATCAGGACTTAGTATGTGATCAGGGATCAGGAATCAGTGTGCGCCGCCACGCCTGGCCACTTTTGACCCAATGACAATAGAAACGAAATCCGTTTGAAGAGTTGAACACACAAGTAAGGTTTTCATAAGAAAGAGGAAATGGGGTGAGGGGACTTACCTCAAGAAAAGAGGAAGAGCCACGAGGGAAAGAAAATCCAGGCTGCCTGGGGGACAGGGAAGGGGCTCGACCAGAATCAGAACCCAGCATGTATCCAGGGTCAGGGCTCAGTGTGTGATCATGGTCTGGGCTTAGTATGTGTCCAGGATCAGGGTTCAGTGTGTATCCAGGATCAGGGCTCAGTTTGTGTCCAAGATCAAGGCTCAGCCTGTGACCATGGTCTGGGCTTAGTGTGTGTCTAGACTCTGGGCTCACTCAGTATGTGTCCAGGATCAGGGCTCAGTGTGTATCCAGGGTCAGGGCTCAGTGTGTATCCAGGGTCACGGCTCAGTGTGTGTCCAGGATCAAGGCTCAATGTGTATCCAGGGTCACGGCTCAGTGTGTGTCTGAGCCGTGACCCTGGACACGGCTCAGTGTGTGTCCAGGATCAAGGTCCAGTATGTGTGCAGGACCAGGGCTCAGTGTGTATTCCGGGTCAGGGCTCAGCCTATGAGCAGGGTCTGGGATCAGAGTGTGGCCGGGTCCTGACTTCAAGCCATGCCTGGAAATCAGAGTGCCGATTATGAATTAATGACTGATGGTCTGAGCTGGGGCCTCAGTTTTACCACCTTTGCGCTTCCTTTCCTGAAAGGAACCGTCTCCAGGTCCTCGCGCTACTGGAGCGATGGTGGCACAGCTGGCACAGCAAAACCAGCCCCAGGCGGGAGCTTCTAGATGCAAAGGCAGCAGCTTCTCCAAGATCCGCCCGTTTGCACACAGAAAGGGCAATGGCCCCCAGGAGCTCCGCCAGCCACACAAAACCCACCTTGTGTCACTCACTCTCTATAGGCACTGTCACATTTCCAATATAAACTTTTAATTTTAGAATAGTGTCAGATTCAGAGAGGTTGGAGATGGCACAGACAAGTTCCCACCTTCCCCACACGCAGATTCCCCGATTCCAACATTTTACATTCGTGTGGTCCATTTATCATAATTAATGAACCAATGTTGGTACGTTATTTTTAACTGAAGTTCACACTTTATTAGGATTTCCTTCGTTTCTGCTCCAGGATCCCATTCGGGACACTTCGGACATTTAGCCATCGTGTCTCCTTGGCCTCTCTTGACAGTGACAGTTGCTCAGACCTTCCTTATGGTCCAGGGGCTTGACAGCTGTCAGTACTGGCCGGCGGTCTATAGCATGTCCCCATGTAGCTGGGCTGGGTTGGTGTGTTCGAGAAAACCAGAGCAGAGGAAGTGCCCTCTCTTCATCCTTACCGATGGCCCCCCAGCACCAAGACTGGTCATTGCAGAGTGGAGCTTAGGTCTCTGGCCCTCACTTGCAGCCGCGCTGCCCTCCCACGAGCTCGGGTGGGGGGCCTCCTCCAGGGCAGAGTGCCTTCTCATGTACAGAAGATGTGTGTCTCCCCTCCATTCGTTTATTTCTTCAATCCGTTTCTGTCACTGCGGACTCTTAGGTATTTATTTTGTACACAGGGCTATAATCCCACACAGTCCTAGTATTTATTTCGCTGCTCAAATTGGCGTAGCTTTGGCTGTTGAAAGGGTTTTCAGCTGCCTTATGTATTTCTTTGACGAATTCCATCATTTTGGGGTTTGTTTTAGCATTTTCTTATTTTCTGGCCCCCACGTGATGTTGCCCAACCCAAACATTCTCCAACTGATGTGTGACAAACACGATGTGGCCACTCTGTACAGAAGAATGTTATTCCATCACAAAACGGAATGCAGAATTGACACATTGGCGACACAGGTTGACCAAAGACCACGTGGCATGTGACTCCACCAACATGAAATGTGCAGATTTCGTGGGTAGCAGTTTGCAGGGGCTGGAGGGGCATGGGGGAGTGACTGCCGATGGGACAGGATGTCTTTTCGGGGTATTAAAAATATCCTAAACTTAGATTGTGATGATGGTTGTACCACTCTGGGGATGTACTGAAAACAACTGAACTGCACACTTTTTTACTGTGTGTGTGTGTGTGTGTGTGTGTGTGTGTGTGTATGTGTGTGTGTGTGTGTGTTTGTGTGTGTGGTACTGGGGATTGAACCCAGGGGTATGCTATCTCCAAGCTACACCCCCAGCCTTTTTTATTTTTTTGTTCGGAAACAGGGTCTTACTAGGTTGCTAAAACCCTCAGTATATTGCTGAGGCTGGCCACGAGCCTGCGATCCTTCTGTCTCAGCCTCCCAAGTACTGGGATTCCAGGCGTGAGCCACTGCGCCCGGCTGAACTGCACACTTTGAATGAGTTGTATGGCACGTGAACAAAGAAGCTTTAGTCAAAGGTGCTTTGCTAGTTCAGTGTGCCCCTCGTCTTGCCTCTAGAACCTGCCGTACCTCCATGGTGCCTTCATTCCTTTTATTAGGAGTGGTGTCAGGAGCCAAGATCAGGGTGCTGGACAGGCATGCTGGATATTTGGCCAGATATTGGGCTCACTGTCCAACCCCAGCAAACCCCAGCCCGTGGCGTCCTCTGGCAGAAGTCAGTATTGTCGCTTTTGATCCTTCAGATGTCAAACGGAGGCTGGCGGGGCTAAGGGACATGCCTGGCACCTTGTGGTGTGGACAGACACAAGCCAGGTTTCTGGTTGTAGATTCCCGTCGAGGTGTCCTCGTCCCTCGCCAGGGAGGAGCTGGGATTCTCCTCTGATGGACCCTTGCCCAGGCCCTGGACTCCTGGGCTATTCTGCTGTCACCGGAATAGGGGTCCTCCACGGGGTACATGGGTGCAGGAGCCTCCAAGCCCAGCTCTCCGAGTCCCCAAGCACAATCCCTTCCTAGCACCTGTTTGCAAGTCGAGGGGCCTGAGTTTGGATTCTGGTTCTCCATCCCCCTGACTCAGTTTCCCCCTTGTGAAGTGAGAGAGGAAGTTGTGCAAACTGAATGTCCAGGCTTCTTCTCTCGCTGGAAGAGCCCACACTACCCAGGTGCCCACGTTCACCTCTCAGTCCTGCCTACAACTGGGTGGGGACCCAATGAGCACAGGGGTGCTGAGAGGTCTTGGGGTCAGCAGGACTCAGCAGGCAGCAGGTGGAAAAGTCATGGCCACAGGGACCTTGAGCCACAATTTGTAAAGCACAGTGATCCCTCTGTATCCACGGGTTCCGCATCCATGGATCCAAACAACCTTGGACCAAAAATATTGGGGGGAAACTGCATCTGTGCTGAACATGCACACGGTTTTTCCTTGTCATTATTCCCTAAACAATACAATAAGTAATCTGGAGATGACTGGAAGTGTCCCGGAGCATGTGCGTAGGTCATATGCAAATGCTACGCCATCTTATATAAGGGGCTTGAGTGTCCAAGGATTGGCCCGGAACAATCGCTGCCAACACCGGGAAGATTGTGCTGTGAGCCCGCTCCAGTAGGTCCATGGTGGAGGGGCGAGGAGAAGGGTCTCAGAGGGAGAGGGGGTCCAGCCTGGCTCTGACTCCGTGGGGGTCTTGGGTGGGGAGGTGCCCTCGATGGCTGTTGGGTGCAGAAGGGCACTTGGCCCATGCCCAGTTCCCTAACCCACCCCACGCATCCCTGGTCCTGGGAGCCCTATCTCCTGTTGGCTGCTCTGGGAATGGAGGCTAGCAGCTGGCTGGGAAGGCCACAGGTTAATTATGGCCCCCAGAGAATCTGGGCTATAACTAGCGCACACCCAGCTCATAAAAGAGTGTGTTTCCGATGCCTGATTAGCTTAATGAGAGGCGGTCCCAGCCAGGCTGCAACCTCTGCCTGCTCCCAAGCTCTGCCCTGCAGCCCCTGCGCTCTGCCTCTCCCCTTCCTCTGAGACCGGCTCAGCACCTGCCCTTTGGGGGCTGCAGATTCTTTGCCCCTGAAAGGCCCTTTGAGATTCAGCGTGCTCAGCATTTGTCCATTCTCTCTCTTTCAGGAAAAATCGCACTCATAGATCCCTGAGAATACAGACCCCGACTTAAGAACTTTCATACACACGGAGTAAAACTCCAGCCAATTTTGCCAGCACCGAGGTTCTAGAATCCATCAGGCCCAGGCTCGCCCTCTACTTGTAAGATTCCATTCAGACTTCCAAGTGCAACCCGCCTGGCACCTTCTCCAGAAAGTGGCCCATCTGCGCACAGTGCCTGCACTGCTGTCACACAATTGTGATTATTTCTGCTAATGTGGGTCCCATCCCAGTCCCTTGAACCTGCACCCTGCACCAAGGGTCCCTGCCTGGTGGCAAGAGGCTCACCGCCTGGGGCCCACTCTCTCCCCCTCCTGCCGCCTCTTCGCAGCTCCCATCCCTCTGCGCTCTCACACCTAGAGCCTTGGCAGGTTCCGCGGGCACGGGGATGGGGGAAGGGAAGGAAGCAGGTTGGAGAGGGGCTGGTCATAGTCTAGTCTCCCAGCTTGCACAGGCCTCTTGCTCCTGGGGGAAATGCTCCTGCCCCATGGTGCCCATCTGGGGCTGCCGCAGCAGATGCCAAGCCCGGGACCTTATCTGGGCCTCCTCCGCTGCCCTCTGGGAATTTGGCCGGCACCAGTCTCAATCCATTGCGCCCTTGAAGACGGCTTGCCCTGCAGCAGAGAAAGGAGATTCTCAGGCCTGGGCTGAGAGCTGGGGTGGCATCTGGGAAGGTACCCGGGCCCCAGTCCAGTCCTTGTCCCAGAGCAGCTCTAGGCAGGGCTGGGCCATGGACTTGGGAGGCCAGAGGCTGCGGGCGTGGCTGGCCTTCCAGGGCCTTCGAGGGCTGGCTGGGGCTACCCCGTCATGTCCACCACCCAGAGGCCCCCAGCTTGGAGGTGATACAGTGGCGGGGGGTGAGGAGCGCACGCAGAGGAACACCTAGATGGCTCGGTGGCACCTGCCCATTGAGGCAGAGGTATACTTATTCCAGGGGAGCTGACTGGAGCCCGGTTCCTCACAGCCCTTCAGGGTACCCTCTGGATGAACTTCACAGTGAACTCCGGATGAGGGTGGGTAATTATGAACGTTCTAGAAGAATCTAGGAAACAGTTGAAATATTGCTGACAAATGTACCATCCACACCCCCTGGGTGCCGAGTGTGAGTTCAGATCCAAATTCCTTGGCCTTGATGCTGGGCAGTGAGTCGCCCCAACCGACCCTCATCTTCCCTCCCTCCCCCAGCTCCGTCCCTGCACCCACTGGTGCATCCAGCTCCACTTCCCTTCTGCGCCCCACAATGACCCTTTGCCACCTGCAGCCTCGCAGTGGACATCCAGTCACACAAGGAGGATGGAAGAGACTCGGGCGCCTAGGTCCCTAGAGGGGGTCTGCAAAGGGGCTCAGGCCCCATGTGGGCACCTCTTGGGCACAGGCCAGGGCAGGGGGGCTAAGAATGTTCTAGTCGAGAATGATTTTGCCTGGGTGGGGGTGTTCTGGACACTATGCAAGGCCTGGATGAGGGCCTGGAGTGGCCCATAGCAGGGTCTGAGGGAGCCAGAGCCCACCTGGAGGGGAGGGGAAGGCTGGAGGAGACCAAGGGGGAGCTCAGCCTCTGAGGCCCCGGCGAGCACAATGCAACCAACACAGCACAGGCCATTTCCTGGGTCCCCCTGGACACACTGGTCCTCCCACAGTTCCCAAGGTGGCCTGGAGGACAGATGCGGGGACCAGCGTGGACTGGGCACTCAGGTGCACCTGGGCTCGGCCTGGGGCCAGCCCCAGCAGCACGGTCAGTCCAAGGAGCTTGCTAGAAATGCAGAGTCCAAGCCCCGCCGGACCTCTAGTCACAATCAGCATCTTAACCAGGTCCCGGTGACTACATGTATGTTGAAGATGAAGGAGTGCTGGTCCAAACCTGCTTTCAGTCCACTGTGCCTCAGTTTCACCATTAAAATGGGTTCAGCAACTCCCTGCAGCTCCCTGCCTCCTAGCATAAGGGAGAAGGCAGAAGAGTCAGGCCTGGCCAGGCCGTGCAGCTCAGAAGAGCTCTGGTGTGGCCGGTTCTCTCGGACCCCCAGGGCAGAGCCACTGCCCACTCAGACTCCCAGGACAGGGCTGTCACTGCAGACCACCTTCCCCCAGCCCGACAAGACCCTCTCTTTAACTATAGGGAGGAGAGGCCACTGGCTCAGGACCAAGGATAGGCAGGGAGCCTCCTGAGAGTCCCAGGGCCCCTGGGGGTGGAGTAGAGGGAGCCTGGGGGGCATGAGTCAGGCCAGCCCTGCCATCCCAAGCTCATCTTCCAGCCAAATTACCAGGTCTGACCCCAGCCACCCGGCGGCACTATAAAGGCACCCTTGTGCTGGCGGCTCCCCAGTCGCAGCGGATGTCCACGATGAGGCCCCTCCTGGTGCTGCTGCTTCTGGCTGCCGTGTGTGCTGCTCTGGGTAAGGCTTGTGGCTGCACCATTCAGGGCTGCACCAAGGCGGCAGGCTGCTGGGCAGTGTGCGAGGAGCGGCTCTGGTGGGGCTGGCTCTGGGCCAAGGGGATCAGGTGCCATCCGGAGCATCAGCCAGGGTTGGGGGCTATGGGGAGTGGGGCTCCTTATGGAAGCTTCCTGCTCAGACAGACGCCTCTTCCCTTAGGGCATGTGTCAGGTATCTCTCTGACTCTTGTGGAGGTAAAAGTCTGGGTGAGAAGCTGAAGATGCAGAGCCACTTGGCCAGGCACTGGGACCTGGGATTAGTCTAGGGTGACCCATGGTCCCCCTTTTCTCAGGACAGGGGTATTTCTGAGTTGCAGGACTCTCAGTGCTAAGAAGGAAGGTCCCAGGCAAAACAGAACGAGTGCCCCCCCAGCCCACTCCATCCTGACCCCATGACCTGGTTTGGGGACAGAAATGAGGCCGGGGGTGGGAAGGAATGTTCTAGAGCCTGTGATTATCAGCTGAATAATTATCATCTGGAGGATAATTAGCCCCATCAGCTTCCCCAGAGAGGGGGTGGGGGTGGAGGAGGAAGGCGGAGGGAGCTCGGGGGGCAGTCCAGCTTGGGGGCCCACAATGGGAGGCTGGAAAGACAAATGGAGGGGCGTTGGTGCAGAGGTCAGAGTGGAGCTGGTACCCTCACAGGAAGGGGAAGGTGCTGCGAGGCCCGGGCCAGGTCCCACCAGCCCCCAAGTCAGGGGGTGCTGCCGGAGACGAGGGGCTGAGGGGCTGAGTCAGGAAGGAGGGACACGTGCTGGGCCCCCTTGTCCTCCGGGCTCAGTGTTCCGGGGAGGTCGACAGCGCTCACACTGGACAGCCCCTGTGGGGAGCCGGTCGCTGTCTGAGGCCCCAATAAGTGTTAGCCCGGGAGTTCTCAACAGTGCCCATGGGACCTCGGAGGGGAGACTGAGATTCTGTACGGCCCTTGTCCAGAGTGACCTGGGAGTGTCTCCCTGGCCTCAACTGGACTGGGACTAGCTGCAGATAGTGAAACCAGAAATGGCCAGGGGTCACATACACAACAGGAAGTCCAGCTTCCCTGGGGAGTTTCTACCCCCTGACCTGGGAACCCTGGCCTCTCAGCTCACAAGTTGGGGCTGTGAGGGTCTGAGAGGAACGCCTGCTGCGCTCTACTCAGCAGCAAGCGCCACCCACTCTCCACACAGGGCCACGGTGGTGGGTGGGTGGGTGGACGAATGGATGGATGGGAGGGTGAGGGGTGGACGAATGGATAGAAGTATGAAGGATGGATGGATGGATGGATGGATGGATGGATGGATGATGGGTGGATGGATGGATGATGGGTGGATGGATGGATGGATGATGGGTGGGTG
>PVJS01000590.1:71325-96033 GCA_004027185.1 Glis glis | reverse complement strand
AGGTGTGCATTGTCCAGGACACCTCTGCAGAAAGCCCCTACAGGAACCTCCTACAGGACGCCCCTACAGGAAATCCCCTACAGGAACTTCCCCACGAGACACCCCTACAGGACACCCCTCCCCAAGCCCAGGCACAAAGACGCCTTTCCTAGCAGCTCAGCCTCCACGCCTCTTCAGCTTCCTGACCTCCCAGCATGCCCCGTGACAGTCCCAGAGTCCTCGCGCCCCATTCACGCTACCTCATCTCTGCAGTGCTGCACCTTCTGCTGGCACATCTATTTCCCAGACTGTCCAAAGAAATCCACATGTGCAGACCCAGCTCTGGGCCACCCTCTCCAGGAAGCCTTCCCAGGTCACCCTTCTCTCTACCAAAACCACGCTCCCTCTTATTGAGCACCTCCACAGAATGGCCACTGAATCCTCTGCTCTAGCCCGCTAGGGGTCATGCTGCTGTCCATGGATCAGCCACACCTGGGCAGCCTCTGTTCTCTTGAGGACAGCCTTGTCACTGTCACTGTCCCTGTCCCTGTCGTTGGAAGCTGGGGCCAACCACAGAGCACCTGGAGTCAGCCTTCTCTAGGGTCTGCCCAGCTCCCTCCCACTGGCGGCCTAGACCAGGGCCCTTTGCGGAAACCTCTGCATTCAGCCCGGGGACAGGGGTCACCAGCAGACCTTAGGCAGAGGAGACAGGGCCTGGGGCATTCCTTTCCTCTATCTAAACAGCTGTAAGCACCTACTGGGCACAAAGTCCCCAGAGACAGCCTGCCCTAGCCAGGTGAACCAGCAGCCTCGAGCTCCTAAGCAGCCACCCAGCCCTGGAGACTCCTGCCATCCTCCCTTAAGGAGGATGTCTTGCGTATTGCATCATTTCATCCTCAAAGAATGCCAAGAACATTATTATTATCCCCATCTCATGAGTGAGGACACCATGGCTCAGACAGGGAGGGGACATGAATGGTGGGAATTATAACCCAGATTACCTCTGAAGTCACCCCTCCTTGTGTTGCATCCTGCTGCTTCATCCTTCTGTCTTCTGCCATTCATCCACCCATCCATCTATCCATTCATCCATCTATCCATCCACCCACCCACCATGCACCCATCCACCCACATACCAACCCACCCACACATCCACCATCCATCTATCCATCCATTGCCCTTCCATCCATCCACCTACCCATCCATCCATTGTCCATCCATCCACCTACCTATCATCCACCCATCCTTCATCCATCCATCATCCATTCATCTATCCACCCACCCACCCATCTACCACCCATCTGTCCATCCATCATCCTTCCATTCATCAATCCATCCATCCACCCATCATCCATTTTTCCACCCATCATTGGTCCGTCCACCCACTCATCCATCCACTCATCTATCCATCCATCCACCTATCCATCCATGTGATCTTTCCCTGGTTTATCTGACATGGCTCTGCTACATTCTCTGGGGTCCCCAGCCCCCACTCCAGAGGTAGATTCAGGGCAGGGAGGCATATGAGTTCGCAGGTGCTAGAAAAGTCATGGGCAGAGGGGTTGTGAGTCCGGCCGGAGGGCAGCCTGCCCGCACCACACCTCACACCTGCCCATCACTCAAGCTGACAGCCTGGCACTGACACACACAGAGGCAAAGGGGATGGGGGCATGTCAGAATCGCCCCCTTCAGAGGACCTGGAGCACCCTAGAGTGGGGAGGAGGAGGCTCAGAGAGGGTGACCTTGAGCAGGCCATGGGGCAGGCAGCTCAGCCCCAGCCCCAGCCCAGACTGACGGCCTGTGCTTCCCCCCAGCCCGGGCCCTGCACTGCCACGTGTGCTGCGGCCACGAGAACTGCGAGTCTCTAGTGGAGTGTGCCCCGACGGACAAGTACTGTGTGATCACAAGGGCCAGTGAGTACCTTGGGCCACGCCCGCCCCGCCAGCCTCACCTGCACGCACAGCTCTCCAGGCCCCTCCCCTCCACACCTGTCCCCACCTGGGTCCACATCCAGGGTCACCACTGCCCTCCCATCCAGAATTTAGGTCTAGCTACCTAGGAGATGTGGGGACGGGGCAGCTGCATGCGCACTGGCCTCTGCGCGAGGCTCCCGCTAGCTCCAGAGTCTGGCTTCTGTGTGCCTCTCGGACTCTTCCCGGCCTCCGTCTCAAGTCAGCCGCACCCTGACATAGCCTCCACCCCTGAGCCCTCTCCCTGAGCCTGGAGCTCTGCCCTGCCCATGTCCTAGCAGACCAGCCCCTCCAGAAGGTTCCCTGACTGGCACCCTCCCCGTGCCTCTGCAGGCCAGAGCTGCTCTGTTCCCTGTGCCCCTCTGCATGTCTGGTTCTTCCCTGAGCGGTGGGGGCACAGGGCTCAGGTGCCAGGAGAGGTGACTGTGACTGTGGAGTCGTCCCTGTGGGGGGCCAGAGCAGGACAGGGGTGCAAAGGCGCCATGCCCAGGAGTTGCAGGTACTGTGGCCCCAGGGGCGGCAAGGCCTCATCCAGTTGCAGAGGTTGAGACTGTGCAGTGGGGTGGCCAGGAAGGGGCAGCAGGACCAGTGGGTTCCCCAAACTGAGGAGTGGCCCCACCCGTAAGAAGCAGGGAGGTGTAGGTATGGAGGAGGGGGTCCCCTTGCAGCTTGCGGCCACTGTTGGGGTCATGTCCGTGGGGTCCTTTGGTCCCCAGTAGATGACAGTTTCTCCCAGGCTCCCGGCTCTGTGCCTCAGCAGGGGAGTCAGGCAGCCTCACTATCAGATGTTGGCTGTTCACTAGGCCAGTTCCCTACAAATCCTGATGATGACAAAGGCCCCTCGAGCCCAGCAGAGCCACCCCATTTTACAGAGAGGTAGTATCTTGCCAGGGCCCTGAAAGCACACAGCAGAGCCAGAACCCCATACTATACTCCTGTCCCCCCCCCCAGCTGGCCTCATGCCTTCTCGGCCTGGTGGCCTTGGGAGGGAGCAGCATGTGCCCCTCCCTAACCTCCAGAACTCTCCTCGAACATTGGCCCAGAAACACCTGCTCTGCCCCTCCCATGAGCGAGGGCACACCCCACACCACCCAGGCTGCACCCCAGCGCAGGGCCCGGCATGTCGAGGGGCTCGCTCCTGCTCCTCCCCCACCGTGGCCCTGTGAGCCCCATGGGCCCGCTGGCCTGGCCACCCCAGCCAGACACAAGGCAGAAACAGGGGCCACCAAATCCTTGCCCTGAGAGGGCCTGCTGGCAGATCCAGAAAACAAACCACCAAGCAGAGGGGCTCCAGAGAGACAAGCCAGGAGGCTAGCAAGGGTGCCGGCCTCTTCTCCCCACAGCTACCGGGGCTTGCCTTGCCTGAAGCAAGGTCTTACACCCAGCCAGGACCAGACACCCTAAGGGCCTGCGGTGCCATGCCTGGGGCAGGGGCTTTGCTCAGGCTCCCAAGGACTCCTGCCCCCATCTTCCCGCTTGCCCCTCACTGAGCATGTCTGTCTGGTCATCCATCTGTCCATCCATGTCCCTGAGCGCTTGCTGGATGTGGGGATACTGATGCGTACAGCCATGCCCGACCTCCGGGGGCCTCCGAGGTCACAGCCCAGTCTGACCATGTGGCAATCAGGGTGCCAGAGGCTGACAAGTAGGGAGGGGTGCTCCTCAAAGGGCCACAGGAGGTACCCTGGAGCGGCAACAGAGGGCTGAGGACCAGAGCCCCTGCAGGAGAGTCTGGTGTGGCTGGATGGAGCCCCCAAGGTGACCACAGCAGGTGGTGGGCCTCCCTGACCCACAGCCAGCACCTGTGCCTCTGGCCTTGAGGTGGGGAAAGACAAAGGGAGTGATTACATCCTTTCACTCGTCCACTACTGAGCCTGCCGGGACAAGTGGGAGGGTTTGCCCATCTTCTGACTCAAGCCTCCAGCAGCCTGGCTCAATAGCCCCATTCCTCGGGCAAGGACATGGGCTCTGAGCCCACCCGGCGAGGGCAGGCCCACTCCAGCCGGAGCCAGGGCCTCCTCTCCAAAGCCTGGGCTGGCGAGGGCACCGTGCCTGTCCGTGTCTCCAGCAATTTCTCAGAAACACTCCCATGAACGGGAACGCGGCCCCTTTTCCATCTTCTCCATACAAACAAAGCTCCTTACTTAAAAACCGGGCATTACATTAAAATCCTAGTTACATTAGGATTACTAACTGTGGAGTCTGGCTGACACACTCATACTGGGCCCTACCTCCATTTCCCTCATTCCCCAGCAGCTGTGCAGGCTGTGGGGTTTTCGTTGTCCCTCACCACCAGCTCAGGCCTCCCTGTCCCAGGAGGGATGAGGGCTGAGAGTGGGCGTGGGCCTGTTCTCGAGCCCCTGAAATGGAGGAGAGGAGAGGAGAGGAGAGGAGAGGAGAGGAGAGGAGAGGAGAGGAGAGGAGAGGAGAGGGCCCAGGCACTGGGGGAGGGAGGAGCCACAGCCCACAGAGGAGGTGGGGGAGACGGGTCACTACAGACACTGAGGAAGGACCCCACCCCAGCAGCAGGATGCCCGGAGGCACCTGGCGCCCTCACAAGTGTCTGACCTAAGGTTGTGCGTGCGGTGCTGGCCGCAGGGCCTCCCTGAGGGCTGGGCGGGCGTGGGGCCTCAGGGCCTGAGTTCTCGATGCCCATGCACCACTGTCCTCTCTCCACAGCCAACCCTGGCGGCATCCTTGTCATGAAGTCCTGCGCCCCGACCTGCCCCAACAGCACTGTGTCCTCGGACGGCCGCGCCCTCTCCGTCTCCTGCTGCCAGGGCAGCCAGTGCAACCGCAGCGCGGCCACCGGCCTGAACCGCAGCCTGGGCACCCTGTGGGCCAGCGCTGCGGCCAGCCTGCTGTGGGCGCTGCTCCGGGGGGCCTGGTGAGGGCCTGGCCTGGGTCTCCTGCCCCTCTCAGCAAGGGTCTGTCTGCAGCCTGAGCAGCTCCCCCAACCCCACCCAGTCCCAGAGGAGGGTCCCTGCTGTCACTCCCCCGCCCTACTTTTCCCAGAACACACCTGGCCCCTCCCCAAAGAGATGGGGAACCACAGCACAGCCCCTCAGGCTCCTCCCCTGCTGAGGGGCCCTCTCTTCCGGCCTCGGGGAAATACCAGGGGATGCCTCAGTGAGCATGTCTCCTCAGGACCCACACCGCCAGGAGACCCTCAGCCCTTTGCTGGGTTCTGGGGACCCCTGGCCATTTGGGAGTGGAAGAGTCCCCACTTCTCCCCAGCACCTTGTATCTGCTTTTCCACCACCCACCCATCTACCCATCTATCCAGCCAGCCAGCCAGCCGCCCACCTTCTATCTATCTGCCACCCATCAGTCATCCTCCCGTCCGTCCACTTACTTTCGCAGTCACACACTTGTCCCTCACATTTCCCATCTGCCTGCTGGCCACAGCCCTGACCCAGCACCCACCTGCCTCCCCGGGCCTCCCAGGGGCTCCATGTGCCGGCCAGCGCCCCCAGCCCAGGGACCACCGCCAGCCCCTGTCCAGGCGAACCAGGCCTTCGAAATGGTCCCGATTGCCTTCTGCGGGGTGTGGGGCGCTCAGTCACCTTGGGGCTTGGTTTCAGGCATTGGAACTGAGCGGGTGTCCACTCTCGCCGGGCATGAGGGGCTGTCCCACCTCCCTGACGGTGCCATCTGTCAGTCCTCCGGGCTGTCCTGAGAAAAGAATAAAGCTGACGTCTGCTCAGTCCTGGATGCTGGGTCTGAGGGGTTCTCTGGTTCTTCATCACCCTTGCCCTTGGAGGCGGGCAGGGCAAGGAGGAGGGGCTGGTTAGAATTCTTGATGCACAAACTCAGATTTGGGAGAAATGCCCCTGCCTTGTACTCACACCCCGGGGGGTCTACTCCAATCCCCCTTGGCCAGGGGGCTAGAAGTCAGTCAATCTCAAGTGGGGGTTCATGTGGGGTCTTCTGGGGAGCCCTTCTGAGCCTTGGTGTGCCCATCTATGTTGCCCCCTAAGATGCCCACATCCTGTGTGGCCTCAATGCTCAGCCTTGTGCAGTGCCTACACACCCCAGGGTCCACATCCCTGATCAGGACGCAGGACCCCTTCACCCTTCTGGGCAAACACTGGGATCCTAAGGCCTCCCAAGGCCACGTCTCCTCCCAGGGAGCAAAGTCGGAGCCCCCCGACTCAGAGGAGTCTCGCTCCCCACTCCCTGCCCGGGGTCCACATGCAGGGGCAGGCAGGGGCCTTCCTCAGGGCCTGGCCAGGTCCTGGAGCCCTCAGCCCTGTGGGACCTGACCTGTCCTGCGTTCCTGCCCTGTTCTTCAGCCTTTTTGGACCCCCAAGGGCTGGAAGAGGTGTCCCTTCCCCACACCCCATGTCCTTATCCCTCCCATTCATTCCTCCCTCCTGTGCAGAGCAGACGCCCATGCCAGGTATGGTTTCTAGACAGCGTTTGCCTCCATTCTGGGAACCTGGCGGGTAGGCGTGCAGGCTAGAGGCCCAGCCTCCCCACAGCCCTCCCCTCAGCCTCCAGCCTCTCACCCACCAGGCCTTCCGCCCACAAGTGCTACAAGCTCATGCCCAGAGAGAGGAAGGCCCTGCAGAGCCCTCCCCACCCCCTGTGAGTCTTCACAGGGCCTGGCAGGCACCCCTGGCTGCACAAGGCAACTGCCTGAGGTGCCCAAGCCCCACCCTGCATGCCCCAAACAGCCCTGCCTTGCTTGAGGCCAGCCTGCTGACCCTGCCTGTGTGGTGGCCATTCTCAGGGCACTGTCTCCTGAGGCCTAGGAAGTAGGGGGTTGGGGTTGCGGGGAGGGCTCCCCTTCTCACCGTTAGAAATAAATTTCTACGGCGTCTTAAGAAAAGACACATATTTGAAAGCAGCTCGGCAAGGCGAATTTTACTTTTTGCAAAAAGGGATCCTGCCACCAGTAAGTCAGGCATGCAGGAATGGCATGGCGGAAAACTGTTGGGCATTTAATTTCCAGCACAGGGCTTCTGTGCTGTGCTCCTATTGGTGGGAACATACCTTGTAATCTTTACTCCATTGGCTGAAGGGGATGCTGGGGGAGGGGCTGGCACTCACAATTTCCAGGAAATGTTATCTACAAAAATACAAGCACACACAAGGTTACACAATGGCAGTTTCACAAAATGAAGCCTAAGTCAAGCTATTTCCTATCTTAGAAAAGATCTAATTATATTCTCACATCACCACGCCTAGAGCCGCAGAGGATGATCCAGGACTGGCAGCTGAGGGTGCCCAGAGAGGTTCCTTCAAGCCAGACAGTAGATCCCCTTGGGGTCCCTGAGTCGTCAGCACAACTTCTATCTGTAGCCCGGGGGTCCTCGGGTAGGTGTGTAGAGAAATCATGGGGGGGCAGCCATCCAGGAGCAGAGTTGGGGCGTTCTTGTCCTAAGGAAGAGGGAGTCCTGCCCCTCTTGTCTGTTGAGCCTTCCTGGCAGGCTAAGTAGGAAGGACATCATCCTAAGGGCAGTCCCAACCACAAGTCTTCAGGGAACCATCGGATGCCACATGGTGTCCCATGCACCTGCTCCCAGAGAGCCCAAGTCAGGCAGGGCCTGGAGGCTATATCCAGAAGAGCTGGGGATGCTCCCTGGGATCAGGGAGGAAGTGGAGGAGAGCGGGGTAAGGAGCTCCAGTCCTCTCCACACCCCCCGGCCTCCCCACAAGCAAGAAGTGGGCCCAGCTCCAAGAGCCTTCAGCACACCAGGAAGAGCCTTCAGCACACCAGGAAGAGCCTTCAGCACACCAGGAAGAGCCTTCAGCACACCAGGAAGAGCCTTCAGCACACCAGGCCTTCACGTACCAGTCTCCTACCTCCCTGCACACCAGAACTTCACACACCAACCTCCTACCTCCCTGCACACCAGGGCTTCACACGCCACCCTCCTACCTCCCTGCACACCAGAACTTCACACACCAACCTCCTACCTCCCTGCACACCAGGACTTCACATACCAACCTCCTACCTCCCTGCACACCAGAACTTCACACACCAACCTCCTACCTCCCTGCACACCAGGGCTTCACATGCCACCCTCCTACCTCCCTGCACACCAGGGCTTCACACGCCACCCTCCTTGTACACCAGGGCTTCACACACCACCCTCCTACCTCCCTGAACACCAGGGCTTCAGATACCACAGTGAAGCAGAAGGTCCCTGCACTTGTGGCAGGAGAGAGAAGGCATTCGGCTGCGAGCAAAGCAAGGAGACCATGGTACCTGTAGCCTGGTGTGGAGGGAGGACCCGCCTGTGGGAGAGCTGGGCTGAGACCTCCCATGGAAGGCGCCAGATCTAACAGTGGGTACCGCACAGGCGAAAGCATGGAGGAAGGGACAGGCCCCGGAGCTGAGGAGTCCCTGCAGTGGGGAAGGGGTTTGAGCCACGGAGAGTGTGTGCTGGGTGGTACAGGCACAGGAAGCTGAGTTTGGCCCTAAGAGAGTTAAGTCAGCAGGGGGCGTTCTCCACTGGGCCTCCTCTGGAGTCAGGGCCTCTCTCTGGAAAGCATTGGGGGCAGGGCAAGCTAGCTGGCTGGCATGGGGAGCGAGCAGTCCCCACCCCGCCCCACCCTGTCTCCACCTGGATGGGCTGCCTGGGAAGTAGAGGAGCAAGAGCAGCAGTGGCGGTGACCCAGGGTCTGGGGAGGATTTGGGTGCGGCCTCCAGGGTCCCCTCTTGCTGCTGAGGTTGGTTTAGGAGTGGTTTGGGCAGACATGGGGGCGGGGCTGGGAACAGGTTGGGACAGTAACTCTAGAGGCGCCTCAGGGGGGCCTGGGTGGGAAGGGAGGCCACCAGAGTTCACAGGAGCTTGGGCTGCGGTTCCAAGGGCAACAGAGCCCGAGGGAGGGCAGCCCTGTGGTTGGACCCGTGACAGCCCACAGGGAGCTCTGTGGTGAGGGCGGGTTCTCTCTGGGTCCTGAGTGCCAGCCTGGCTCAGCTGATCTGGGCTCCTGGTCAGGGCACCTGGTCTTGGGCACCAGCGTCTCTGACCCCCCCAAGGATCTGCCCACGCACCCCTCTTACACAACTCTGGGTGTAGATGACACACCTCTTGATCCATTAAGCTTTTAGGACAGTGATAATGAGCTCCCCAGCAGGGCCCAGCTTGGGCCCTCCTCCCTCCCTTGGGGTTGTCCCCACACCCAGAAAGGACTTGCAACATCACGAAAACTCCTGGGTAAACACCCCCTCCCTGCCCAGATCCAGCACCAATGTGTTTCCTGGGGCCACCAAGCGAAGCCCAGCACCTGAGGCTGGAGGAGCAGAACCTGGTCCCTCAGCCCCACCATGCCAGGCACGGTCGGCTCCCCTGCGCCAGAGGCACGGTGAGGATGACAGACAGGCCAACAGGGCAGGACACGTGCACGGGCATTCCTTTCGCTCTGAAGGGCTAGGATCAGTGGTGTTCTCCCAAAGTTCCCACCAGCCCCCAAGTTATACAGTCCTTAAAAAGAGCTTGTCGAAGCCTGCTGTTGCAAATGCCTGAGCTGCTGCCACCACCTGCAGACCCAAGAGTTCCCAATGGCTCAAGCCCGTCACTTCGTCACTTCGAGAGCAAACGCTTTCTCTTGTAAGGGGCAGGCGTGTGTGAAGGCAGAGGAAGGAGGGAGCAAGGCAGAGAGACAGCATTGCAACTACTGTATCTCCAAGATGGCGAAGCCCAACAGTGGGGACACCTGGAGGGACAAAGCCACGGCAGACCACCAAGGGACAAGCTGAAGGCTGCCATGCCTGTGGTCATTCTGAGATTCCACCTTGGGAGTTGGCCTGCACTGACTCACTGGGGAGGGGTTCCTGTGGGTGAGGCAGGAACACCCTGAGGGCACAGGGAGGGTCCCCTGGAGAGTAAGGAAAGCAGCGCCCCTCCTGAGGGCGGGAGCAGATGGGAAAGGGACTCCATGGGAGGCCTCGGGATGCAGTCAACATCCGGAGGCTTTCTCCTGTGACTAAGGGAAACATCACGTGGTGCAGCAGCGCTGAATTCATCCTCTGTCTTTCCCACGCTGTCAGCAAGGTCTGGCCCACTGTTTCTTCCTGGACCATCCAGTCCAACAGGGCCCCCGCCACTCCGGCCCCCTGCCATGATCTTCTCGTCCTCATAGGCCCTGTCCACACCTGACATCTCAGAATGCCTCGTATTGTCTTCACTGAATGAAGTAAAGCCTTCAGCACGTCCCCTGAAAATGTGGGCTCTGTGAGGGCGGGAATGTGCCTCATTCATATCTGCGATCCTGCATGCTATCCGACATGGTGACTGGCATATGGCCGTTGCTCTGCGAACCATATTTATGAGATGGATGGATGGAGAGATGGGTAGATTGATGAGTGGATGAAAGATGAATGGATGATGGAAGAATGATAGATATGTGGGTGGATGGATGGATGGATGGATGGATGGATGGATGGACGGACAAATGAATGGATGGACAATGGATGGATTAATGGATGCATGGAGGATGGATTGATGGATTAGTGAGTGGGTGGATGTTGGGAGCAAGTAAAGGCAGGGGAGTGAGGAAGGAGCGTGAAGAGGTCCCTGTGTTCACCTCCTGCGTGGAGCTCAAGGGTTAGCAGCCTCAAGCTCCGGCTATAACAGGAGGTGGAGTGAACTGCCCGCAGCACAGCAAAGTGGGAAGCCCAGAAGTTGAGCACAAGCACAAACCCTCCGCCCATCCCTAGGAAGAGTTCCAGGCCCGCAGCTTGACTCAACACGCAGAGAACGAATTACCTCCCTGGGACCTGATCTGCTCTCGGTCGCTTGTGTCCTGCAGCCTTGGGGCTTTCTGTTCTGCAAGCCCACACTTCTCAGAGCCGGCACTGGGATTCTGAGGTCCCCACAGTTATCGTGCTGTGGTTCCATGGCCCCGTGGCCATGCCCTCTGTAGGTCCTCTCCCCTACTTCATGGTCACACACTGAGGTCTCCTTCTCATCACCCAGACGTTGGCACTAGGAACCTTTGCCCAGATCCCTAGTTGGCACTAGGAATCCTTGCCCAGATCCCTGGGTGCCAGTGCCTGGAACACTCACCAGACAGGCCTGAGAACTGGGTTTGTCTCTCTCTGGAACGTAGGGCCCCAGTCTAGCCCGTCCCAGAAGCAGGGCATAGTTGCTCAGACTCCTTGGAAAATAGAGGCCCAGCAAGGATGAGGGGCCAGCACAGAGGGGCAGAGCCAGCCATGAACCCCAGCCCCTGGCCTGGTCCACGGACACTGACTGCGCCCAGAAGCTCCCAGCACAGCAATGAGGGCAGGGTGCTGTGGGAGAATGGTCGGGGTCCCAGAGGATGACCCAACACACACGCGGGATCATGCCAGGCCCTGACGAGCAGGTGAGCGACACCCATGTCTAGGACTGTGGCTCTGTGTTAGGTGACTCCTGGGCCCGGAGGGGAGGGTGCAAAAAAAGAGTCCCAGGCACACAGGCCAGGCCCGCCGTGGCTCCACTCCCTGGGTGATGCTGGGCAAGGCCCTGCCCAACTCTGTGTCATCCCAGGCCCTACCCAGGTGTGCAGCTGTGTGGCTGAGAGGGACAAAGTGAGCGAGGGAGACGCTTTATCACTCTACCACCTGACTCAGCATTTACCTGGTTCTGCTTGGAAAGAGACTGAACAGGGGGAGACCTGGAAGCCAGACCCCGGTGCCCTGTCCAGATGCCCCTCCCTGCTCACCAGCTGATGGCCTCTGGTCTCAGCTTAGATGGCTCCACCCAGGCCAGTCCTGCAGCTGCCAGTCCCCCCAGTTGTCACATGCGTGCAGTGTACCCCACAGATCAGTCAGCTGTCAGTCTCCCTCTCCCCAGCTAAGCCCTGGGCCGGGTCTCTCTCCTTTCTTGGTCTTTGTTATACCCGCAGTGCCTGGCATACAGTACTTCCTTATAAAATGTAGAATGAACGAAGGAAGTGCCCTGAGGTACGAGGAAGCATTCAGGGCCCCCGAGGTGTGGTCAGAACTAGTGCTTGCCCCTATAGACACCCAAGGCTAAGCGGGTCTGCTCCCTGTGCCTGAAGTGCTTGGACACCTCCAGCCCAGGGGCCAGACCCGTCCACCTGGCGGCCACCCTCAGGCCAGGCCAGGGCCCAGGACTGCACCTTCAGAAGGCTTAGAGTAGCGCGCTGTGCCGCCCTGATCCAGGAGCTTCCTTCTCTGGACCAGCAGCACCCTAATGATCTCATAGCACACACAAGGGGAGACCACGGGAAGGAGAGGGGGAGGGGTGCCAGCAGGGAGCCGCTGCTCTAGACAGAGGTCCCAGCTTGTCCCCACTTCCTGGCCAGCCAGTCAAGTTCAGGGAGCAGGCAGGGGTGAGGGGCAGGCAGGGTGGGGTGGTGCTCCCTGGGCCTCATTCCTGCTGCCGGCCTCCTGGCACTGTGGCTGAGGGCACAGTCAGGGTCAGGGCCCTGGCCCTGGGGCCTGGAGAGAGGGGGTGGAGGCCCAGATTCTAAAAAAAGGAGGTGCAGGGGAGGGCCCGTGGAGATAAGAAGGGGCCGAGACCCTAACCAGGTTCTGCCACTCTCTGACCCTCATTTCCTCACCAGGTGCTGGGAGGGATGGACATAAGGGACCATGATGGCTCCAAACATTTGGCCGCCTACAGGAAGCCCTCCTGACTGCACTGTCCCACAAAGCTCCCAGTCCCCAGTCAACCACTTCCTCCTGAGAGTACACCTCTCTGGGACTGTATAGTGGCTCTGCTGGAAAACTGCTGGGACCGCCAGCTCACACCCTCCCGGCAGCCCTGCCAAGGACCAAGGCCCTCCCCAGTGGAGCGGGTCCCCAGCTGCCCTCTTTGCCTCCAGGCCACACAGCCCCATGAAGCTGGAGGCCCTGGAGCCCGTTGTGCAGAGCCTCCTCTGACCCCAAGGTGGGAGCCCACCGCCCCGTGGCCTCAGGCCCAGACCCCCACACCTACTCTGCCCAAGTGCCTGGACCCTCTAGCTGCACGGGACCCAGCAGGAATCCCAAACCTGTTTCTCCAGCAGTTTCCCTGCCCCAGTGAGTCACCCGTCCCCATCTGCCATCCCCTACCGTCACCACCCTGTCACTGAATCCTGTTCCCAGGGCCTCCAGAATCACCTTTCCCCACTGCCTGAACACGCTCCCTGATGCACGCAGGGCAGCCTGGAGCTAAGGCTGCACCCTGCCCTACCTGGCTGTTCCACAAAGCTCAGGCCACCCCGGGCAAGCGCCAGGGCACCTGGGATGAGCCAGGCACAAGACGCAGAGCAGGGGCTGCCTCAAGGGGCTCCTACATGCACCCCTCCCAGGTCCCTGAAGACACCACCACATGACACCTCTGCCTTTGGGCAGGTTCTAGAGCCACAGTGCAGTTCTCAGACAGCATCTTGTCTGACCGCCCAGCAAGTGGCCTTAGTTTTATTCCACTTGGTCCAGTGCAGGAGCTGGCTCACCCAGGGGCAGGCCAGGAGGAGGGCCCAGGGGGTCTCAAGCCCAGGTCTGACCAGTCCTAGAGCCTAGGAGGCTCCCAAGAGTCTCTGCCTGGCCCAGGCCTGCCCTTCCTGCAGCAGGCCCTGACCCGTGCTCCTTGTCTGTGCACGTCCATCGCTGCTGCAGGGACGCAGCAAGACAGGCCCAGGGCTGATCTCCATCTGCGCCCCATCTGCTCACAGTCAGCCTGACCTCCAGAGCAAGAGCAGGGGCAGGATGCGGGCGCCACCCACGCCCCCCAGTGGGGCAGACAGGGAACCAGCTAGGAGCAGCAGCCCCTGCTCCAGTCAGGTGGGCGCCCAGAGACCCTGAGTCACAGGGGCTAGCAAGCCCCTCCTATGAGTGTCAGAAGCATGCAGGCAGAACTCTGCTTCTGCACGTGGACCAGACACCACGCGGGCCACCCGAGGGGCCCAGAGCAACTGTCGGCAGGATGGTGACATTGCTGTGAGCTGTTCCTCCAGGAGGGCGGTGCCCCAGAGCACTGGCAGGGAGCCCTGGATGGGCAGGGACATGAGCTAAGGGAGGGAAAAAGGAGGGCTGTGGAGATGAGGGGTCCTCGGCGTCTCCCCTACAATGAGGGCCTGGGTCCAGACCTCCCCTATCGGCCTGCCCCGCCCCCATGATGGCCGGGTTCCGCATGGCCTGGGGTCCTCACATCTGCCACCTGGCCAGCACTGGGCACACACATGGCTCCTGCCCCAGTGGCCTCTCCTCTGCCTCCCACAGCCGCCCCCAGGCCCGCAGTCCTCAGCAAAGACGGTTTGCTTCCGGGGCTCCTTGCTCCAGGTTGCTCAACAGTCCTGAGCCCAGAGCCCAGGGAGACAGGACCGGAGCCTCCTCCTCCTACCTCCTTGCCCGTGGCCACCCCAGCATACCCAGCACAGCCTGCAACTGGAAGGAACTTCCCAGGGTGGGGAGCACAGGACCAACACACCAGGAGGGGACAGACAGAGAGCGGAGTATCGGTGGCCACTTGGCCCAAGAACAGGCACAGAGACAAGAGGACTGAGTGCAGAGATGGAGATGGGAGAGAGGGACTCAGAAGCAGCGAACGGCAGGCCAGGGGCCAGGCAGACGGAGGCCTCTGTCCACAGCTGGCCCTGCCCAGACTCCAGGGGGGAGGGCAGACCCTGCCAACGGAGGTAGCCAGGGTCAGTCATCCTTCCAGCCTGTAGGGGCCAGGCATGAGCAGGGCTGGTGGCTGTGGGCCAGACAGGGTGGGGCAGGTCCCAGTGACATGTCACTGGCTGGCTGCCTGCCACCCCCACTCCCCCCCCCAGCACCATTCCAACTATAAGGCCTCCGATTAGGAGGAGCCCCCACTGCTCCCAAGTGAGGCCCGGGATGAAGACGGTCCTGCTGCTCCTCGTCGCCCTGGCTGTGGCCATAGGCCCAGGTGAGAGGCTGGGCCTGGGGGGTGGGCAGGGGTGGGCAGCTTCCGCCTGGGTGTTGGACCCTCAGCCTAAGCCAGGCTGGGCCGACAGGCAGTCACCAGACGTTAGCAGCCTGAAGTTCACACTCAGAGTCCTCGTACTGGGGACTGCTGGACTCTATGAACTTAGGGCAAAAATGAACTACGTCTTAACTTGGCAGAATCACAGGCAGAATGTTTCAGAATCATAGAATCTTAGAATGGACCAGTAGAATCCCAGCCGCTGAAAGGAGGCCGAGCCGGGCGTTGTCTTGAGATGCCTCCGCCTGGAGAAAGGCAGACACCCTGGGTCTCTGGGTCCCTCCCTGACAGCCCCGGGGGCGGCCAAGTCCCTCTTCCCCCAGGCGGGGAGGGGGGAAAACTGAGAGCCCCAGCCTGGCTCAGCCTCAGGCCCTCAGAGCGTGGCTCTTAGCACAGCCCCAGGGCTTCGCCCTCTAGCCAGGGCTCTCCGAGGCTCCCAGAGGAAGGGCCTCCACCGAATCCATTCCCTTCACTTCCTAGCCCCTCCCCTAGACGTGGCCCAGGACAGGACACTTCCTCCAGGTGCCCGAGGGACAGACAGACCCCTCCTGAAGCTGTGCACGGGGCTTGGGCCCTGCGGGGAGCCTAGGCACAGGGGGCGCTGGCCTAGGGCAGGGGTGGCAGAGGGCTGAGTCCTAGAGGGGTCTTTGCGGGCAGTGGACCCAGGCCCATCTGAGACCCCTGACCCTTCACCCTCCAGCCCGGGCACTCCAGTGTCACGTGTGCAGCAGCACCACCAACTGCAAGCAACCCCAGGCCTGCTCGGCCAGCTCCCGCTTCTGCAGGACTGTGACCACAGGTGAGTGCCAGTCCAGGCACCCCAGGGGAAGGGGGCGCCCCAGGTGTGACGCTGGTGGCGGTGGGGGGCACAGTGACATCGTGGTCCAGAAGTGGAGGATGACCGTGGGGGCTGTGTGGGTGTGAGCTGGGGATGTCCGTGGGCCAGGCTGACGCGCCCCACCCCATATGCAGTGGAGCCTCTGTCGGGGAACCTGGTGAAGAAGGACTGCGCAGACTCCTGCAGTCCCAGCCAGCAGGGCCAGGTCAGCAGCGGCGTCCAGTCCACCCTCTGCTGCCAGGGCGACCTGTGCAATGAAAGGCTGTACAACGCGGCACCCGCCCGCACCCCGCTCAGCAGCACCGCCCTGGGCCTGGTGCTGGCCCTGGGCCTCCTCGCCCTCCTCCTGGCCCCCAGCCTGTGACCCCCGAGGGAAGGGGCCTCGCCCCTTTCCCTCCTCTCCTGGGGTTCTCTTGCCCCCTTCCTGGCTGTGACGGCCCCGGTCCTAGTGGGTGTGGAGAGCTGATCACAGCGCCTCCCCCAGGACAAGAGGATGTGGCCTGCCGGGCAGCGTGAAAGGCGGAGGACAGAAGTCACTCTGACCTCCTCTGATTTTGTACTCATTTCTTTATTTTTCTACTCAAACCTCTGAATGGAAATAAATGATTTAAAAACAGTGTGGCTGTGGAATGGGGGGGGGGGACCGGCATCCCTCAAGTTGCTGGCACTTGCCACCCTGGGCCAGTCGTGGCAGCACACACAGATGCCCCAAAGGCATCCCCCACCTAGGAGGGGCAGTCCTTTCCTTCAGAGGGGGTGGGACCCTGCCCAGCACCTCCCACAGCCCCAGAGGTGGAGGGTGCTGGGGCGAGGCCCCACCGAGCTCAGGGCAGAGCCGGGAGGCTCGTCAGGCATGCAGCACTAGGGGGATGGACACGCCGACCCAGGCCACACCCCGAGATTTTGGTCCAAGAGTCTCCAGAGAAGCCCCCCACCTTGGGGCTATGCAGCATGGACTCCACAGCCACGGCCCAGGTCAATGCAGGTGCTGGCGACCTAGTCCTTTTCCTGTCCTTGTCTTTGTCCCCTGGAGCCCAAAACCCTCCTCTAGGACTCATCAGGGGGAACCTGGGGCATGACTCAGCACAGGGCTGGGCCTCTAAGGCCCAGCATGGCCCCCACGGCTTCCAGCCCGCTGCCCGCCTGGGCTGGACAATATTCCAAGGACGAGGCTGTGAGGTTAAGTGAGAGAAGAGGCGCCCAGCGGTGACCAAGCAAACAGCTCTCCCGCATCCCGGGGACAAGGCCAGCCCCAGGCCCCAGCAGCCACTACCTCCCCGCCTCATGGGCCCTCTAGGTCCTGACTCACACCGGGCTGGCACCCCCAGGTTGGCCTGGCAAACGCCACAGCAGCCAGCCCCACCCTGCCCCCAGGCGTCAGTGGAGGGTTGGCATCCTCACCACCAGGTCCAGCAGAGGGCCCTGGGCCCTGAGGGTTGAGAGAGGTGGAGTGTGACTCAGGGAAGCGGTCACTCTTAACCACTCAGCCATCGTGGCTCCCCTGAGAGCCTCGACCACTGTGGAACCCAAGGCCCAGGCCAGGGGCGTGGTCTGAGGCGTGGTCTGGGGTGAGCCCCTCCTCTACTCTCCAGCCCCGCCTCCAGGGCTGGTCCTCCCAGGTTCCCTGAGCAAAGCACTCCACCTCCTGGAGCTTCGGTTTCCTCCTACATGTGCCCTTGGCAGCCGCCCCGTGAGGCCAGTACCTGTCCATGTGGCTGGTGCCTGGTGGGGCCCCTGGTCTGCTGCAGAGCCCCTGGCTGCCTCCCAGCCCCCACAGGGCCAAAGGCTTTTCTCCCAGGGCCCGCTTTCACCACCCCGCAGGCAGTTGCCCTGCAGGAACTCCTGGAGACACGCCTGGGTACAGCGCCCCCTGGTGGCTGCCAGAGCCAGGTGTCTGCAGGGAGAAATTCGTTGGCTTCCCTTGCCCAGGCCACCCACAGACCATCTGTGCTGCTCTCTGTCCCCTCTGGACAGGCGACCTGAGATGTCCTGTGTGCCGAGGGCAGGGCGCAGACCACTACCTGAACGTGGAAGTTGAACAGAGCCGAGGACTGGGGATACCCAGACCACAGACCTGTTTCCCCGTGTGGAAACTGAGGCTGGGAGAGGGAGGTGATGCCTGCACCCCCCACAACAGGAATCTAGTCCAGGAGACAGGGACAGCCACCTGGGGGAAGGGAGGGGCTCTGCGCCTAGCCCTGCCTGGAAGCAGGGAGGAGTGTACCCCCATCCCAGAAAACCAGCCCTAGAAATCAGGAAGCCCGGGCGTGGCCACCAAGCCCTAGGATGGAGGGAAGGGTGAGTCTCTGCTGGGGGGGGGGGGGCAAGGGTGCTTCACAAATGGTGGCCAGTAAAGGAGCAATCAAGGTGGGGGCGGGGCATGTGCTGACCCTGGGCAGGGGCTGGGGAGGGAAGACAGCCGCATAGCCCAGGCAGCCCAAGCCAGGGGGGACCCCAGAGCAAACCCCGGGGCAGCTGCACATCCCAACCTGGCTCAGACCACTGACCTGCAGTCCCAAGAGTCCTGACTCCAACCTCCCGGCTGCCTCAGTGTGACCTCATCGAGACCCAACCTAGGGTGACCACACTGATGATACTGAAGTTCTTACCGGGTCCTTATCTCACTGAGTCGAAGAATGAAATCCACAGACAGCAAGAACGTGAAAGTAGGAAGTTTATTCTAAAAGAGAAGCTAGCGGAGAGGCAGATCACCCCGGGGGCCTGGGCAGACTCCAGAGTCCAGCGGGCCATGCACCATCGACTGCATGCCGCCCTTCCCAAAGTCCACTAGATCCACCAAAGAGAGTAGCAGGGTCAAAGCTCCCGCGCAGGGAAGGGGGCCCGAGAGGGGAGCCGGTATCAGTGCTGAGCACAGGGCTTATAGATGCTTGAAGCCCCTTGGTGTAGACATTAACCAATGAAGAAAGTCCCCGTTTTTCATCTTGTTTTTCTTGACTTAGTTAATTTGTCGTCTATGGCTGTTAATTCCTCAAAGTCATGAGACTATTCTGCATGTTTGTTCCCTGGTCTACACGTAGCAACAGTCCACAGGCCTGTGGTTGGTGCACATAGATCTTTGGTTCATGACATCTTAGATCCACTCTTGCACATTTAATTGTTTGTGTTCAGATCCAATGAACAACACGGAACCACCTTCCTTCTAGGAGTGGGGGGTCTAGATTTTGGTTTTGTTTACCTTTATCTCCTGGGAGCCCCATTCCCTCACTGCCTACCCAACACCTAACTCCTCACCAAGACCCAACCTAGACCCATCCTGGCCCCAACCTAACTGGGACCCACCTCAGGCCACAGCCTTGGGCAGGGTCTGCAAAGATGGGTCCTGTGGGTGTGGACAGAGCTTCAGGCAGACAGAGCCACCAGACCTGCCCCCTGGTCCCTGATGCCCCTGCAAGAGGGGTCCCCTGAGAAGCCCAAGCCTAGAGCCTGAAGGCGATGGGGAGAGGTGGGGTTCTGGGAATGGCCGCCCTCAAGCTCTGCCAGCACCCAGGGCTGGGGTGCTGGCCTCTTCAGGGGGTCCGGGCGGACTCTCCTGACCCATGAGACATGGAGGGAAGTCTTTGCCTTGGTAGAAGTGCTGCAAGCAGCCAAGCACGACATCCAGACAGAGGGCAGTGACCTCAGCCTAAACCCCGCATCCTGTCAGGCCGAAAGGGGAAAGGCGCCTTCCCTCCCACCCAGCCCAGGTGCCCCCGAGGGGCAGCCTGGCCTCCCAATGCTCAGATCAGCCACCAAGGCTGCTGGGCTGGGCTCGTGACGGGCCCTCCTCTGGTCCTGCTGGGGACAAGAAACGCTGGGGCAGTTGCCACCGTATCTCCTCCCTGATGCTCTCCCAGAACCAGCTTTTGGGTTCTTTGGTCCTTTCTATTGTTTTGCTTTTTCTACTCCATTAATTTGTTGTTGTTTTCATTATTCCCTTTATTTGGCTTACATTGGGTTTGATTTGCTCTTTTTGTTCCAGTTTCTGAAGGCAGAAGCCTGGGTCCTTTCTTCTCTAACATAGCAGCCCTGCACTCCCCCTCTGGTGGCCGCCCCTCCAGCTCCGTGGACTGCGCCTCCATTTTCACGCAACTGGAAATACTTTCCCTTGTGATCCCCCCTTCGATCCATTGGTGATTTAGAAATGTGTTGTTCGCCGGTTTCTAAATATTGGGATCTTATAGATACTCTTGTCATTGATTCCTAATTTAATTCCATTGAAGTCCAAAAAAAGAATGTATATGATTTCAATCCTTGTACTGACCCTGCTTTATGGTTTTATAGCTCAGAACGGTCTGTCTTGGCGAGTGTTCTTGGTGAATGGAGGTCGTTCTCTTTCTGTGGGGGAAGTGTTCTGTAGATAAAGTGGGGCCTGTTGGTTGAGTATCGTCCACATCTTTGACCCCTCTGATGTCCTGCCTGGTCCTATCGGGTATGACAGAGGAGAGTTCTCCTTCTGTTCTATCCATCAGGTGCCTGTTGCTTTGTGTTTTGAAGTTCAGCTGTTAGGTGGTGAACATCAGGGCTGCCCTGTCCTCCTCTTGAGTGGGAGTGGACCCTTTGCCACTTTGAGGTGGCTCTCTACCGCTGGCTATTGTCTTTCTCTAAACCTACTTTGTGGGATATTAATGTAGTCTTACTGCTTTCTTTTTTCTTTTCTTGTCTTTTATCTTGCAGTACTGTGGCTTGAACCCAGGGGCATTTTACCACTAAGCTACATCCACAGCCCCCCCTCCCCTTTTTTTTTAAATTTCACGACAGGGTCTCAATAAGTTGTCCAGGCTGGCCTCAGCCTTGCCATCCCCCTGCCTCAGCCTCCCGGGTCAGTGGGATTGCGGGTGTGCTCTGCTGCACCCAACTCCTGCTTTCTTTTCATTGGTGTAGCATGGTTTATCTTTTTCCATCCTTCAATTTTAACCTATTTGTGTTTTTATTGTCCACTGGGTTTCTTGACAGTGTTCACTTGGCCTTTTCTCTTCTTATCCAATCTGATGACCACTGTGTTTTAATTGACATGTTTAGACCACATACTGTCATAATTCATGTGGTTGGGTTTAAATCTGCCATCTTGCTATTTGTCCCACCTGTTATGTCTTCCTTTTTCCTGCCTTCTCTTTGATAAACAGGTTAATTGTTTTATGCTTTGTGATTCTATTTATCTCCTTTGTTAATTTATTAAATAGGACTCTGATTTTTCTTTTCTTTTTTTGTCACCACTTTAGTATTTCTCCACATATCCTTAACTTATTACAGTCTACTGTCAAGAAATATTGTGTCAAGCCTGAAGTACGCACCTGTAGTGCCAGCTACTTAGGAGGGTGAGGCAGAAGGATCTCTTGAGTCTAGGAGTTCAAGACCAACCTGGGCAACATAGTAAGAACCTGCTCCTCCCCCACCAAAAAAGAGAGAGAGATTCTATCATTTTATACTTAGTATAATAAATTTACAATGGAGTCTTTCATTTCCCTATCCCATCTACTGAATGCACTTTACTTCTAATTTGCTAACAATTCCATGACACATTGCTGTTGCTAAGGCTTCAAGCAAACTATTATCTTCTAAAATTCTTTTAAAAATCAGAAAGATTGACTTCCCATTTCTGCTGCTCTGCCTTGCTCTGCACAGATCCACAATCCCATGTGGATTGTGGTTTTCCTTCTGCCCAAAGGGCTTCCTTTAACCTTCCTTTGTAGCCACAGCCTGCTGGCCACCAGCTTTTTCTGCCTCGGTATATCTGAAACTTCTTTATTTCACCTATTTTCAAAGATATCTTTGCTGGGTATAAAATTCTATATTAACAGGTATGGTTTCTTTATGGCATTTTAGACAGTGTTTCAGTCTGTTGCCTTGGGTTGTTTCTGACAAATCCGTGGCCATCGTTATCTTTGACCCTCTATACATAATGTCTGTTTAAAATTTTTCTCCTTATCACTGATTTTAACCAACTTGATGACAATGTGCTTTGGTGTGATACTTTTCATATTTCTAGTGTGTAGAGGTTCATTGAGTTTCAGGGTCCTATGGGTTTACAGTTTGCATCAAATTTGAAAATGTTTGGCCATTATTTCCGTGGACATCCTTCTCTCTTTCTTTTACCTTCTCCTCCACTCTGAGTCTTCAAGGACACGCATCAGGCCACTCAAAGCTGTCCCACAGTTCCCTCATCCTCTATTTAGCCTTTTTTCCCCCTGTGATTTCTTTTCAGTAGTTCCTAATGTTGTGTCTTCAAGTTCGTGGCTCTTTCTTCTGCAGTTTAATCTGTTGTTGATTCCACCCAGTGTATTTGCTCATCTCAAACTCATTTTCCTTCTTTAGAAGTTCAATTCATGTTTCTTTTTAATTGCCTATTCACTGACTATGCATGCTCTCCTCTACCCTCTTGAACATGAAAAATATAACAACTCCAGGGCCCTGTCTACCAACATCTCATCTGTGCCATTTCCAGGACTGTTTCTAATAATTCATTTTTATTCCCACATGTGGGTCTAATATTCCTGCTTCTTTGCATGGCCAGTGATGTTTAATTGATATCAGGCATTTTATTAGATGGGCTATTTTATATTGTTGGGTGCTAGTTTATTTTTTCTTAATTCTTTTGAATAACTTTCGAGTTTTGTCCCAGGATGCAATTAAGTTGTTTGAGGCAGTCATAGGCTTCAACTGTGTCCAGCTGGGGCCAGTGTAGTCTCTATCAGGTTCCCTGCTGAGCATGTCAGTGACGGCCCATGATTTATGAGGTGTCTCCCCGTCACATGGCTATTCTTCCCAGCTCATGTGAGCTCTGGGAACCATTTGCCTGCTCCTTCCCAGGGGTGCTTGCCACGCTTCTGGGTAGGTTCCCCAATCTCAGACACTAACTGGGATTCAGCTGAAGATTCTGGGACTCTCTACAATCTGCCTCTCTCTTCTCTCCTGTACTCTGCCCTGTGAATCCCAGAGCTCCTGTCTCCATACTGGGAGACTCTGCACTGTTGTGAACTGACCAGGTCCCGGGTGTGAGAGGGAAGAAGAGGTGGACAGGCACAGGATCCCAGAGCGAAGTTTATTGAGGGATTGACAGAAGTGAGGTCCTGGGCAGCAGCAAGGCCAGTGGCTCTCCGTGATTTGAGTTGGAAGGAGGGGCACGTATATTGGTCAGGACAAAAGCGACTTCAAAGAGAATGTACCTGGTTGTCTCAAGCTAATATCAAGGATGTCAGGCACATTTCTGGGGTGGATGGTGCTAGCACACCGCTATAAAGCTCCACATCCCGCGCTGAGGGTGTGCTCTATTCATAGAGTACTGGGAAACCAGTGCAGTGCCGCCAGGCTTACTCGGGGCGGTTGGTTGCAACTCAAGACAGCTGGGGTAGGTGGAGCTGAGTCCATACTGAATGCTCTCATTTGGGTCCCCTGCCTTGCCACATCCTGTAGCTCTATTTCTCCATCCCCTTACTTCTGGGATCACTGCCCTGTGCTGCCCACACAGCAGTGTCTGAAAAACATTATTTTGCATATTCTGCCTCGTCTTTTATTTTTAAAGGCACGACAGTCAGTCCAGTTTCTTCCTATTCATCCTGGGCTGAAGCCAAGGACACACTGGGCTTATGCTGTGTGTGTTCATTTTATGCCCCTCCCCCTTGGAGCCTGGGATCCATGAGGGCTGGGACATCGGAAATGTTGGCTGGCTTTCTTCCCTGCTGTCCTGGACTCCCAGAACATTTGGCACATGACCATTTGTTAAAGAGTGTGACCAGCCAGCCCAGTTTGTCACAGTGAGAGATTTCCCAGAACTGGAGCTGACCAACCCAGCAGCCCAGGGCCCACAAAAATGATTCATCTCTTTTAAAGAAAAAAAAAAACTTTGGTGGCTCACACCTGTAATCTCAGTACTTGGGAGGCTGAGACAGGAGGATCACAGGTTCAAGGACAGACTCAGCTACTTAGTGAGGCCCTCAGCAACTTAGTGAGACCCTGTTTCAAAATAGAGAATAAAAAATAGGGCTGGGGGTGTAGCCCAGAGGTAGAATGCCCCTGGGTTCAATCCACAGTACCAAAAAAAAAAAAAAAAAAAAAAAGCTTTGCGCATCCAAAGAGTGTTTTATTTTCTTTCTCACAATGGGAAATAGTGAGTTTTAGGTCCCATGAAAAACTATCAAATTTTACCTTAAATAGAATAAAACGTAAAGGTTTTTTTTTATACTGGGGATTGAACCCAGTACATTCTACTTTCGAGCTACACCCCCAGCCCAATTTTATTTCTTATTTGGAAACAGGGTCTTGCTAGGTTGCTGAGAGTCTCGCTATTTGATGAGGCTGTCCTCGAACCTGCAATCCTCCTGTCTCAGCCTCCCAAGTACTGAGATTACAAGCCTGCACCACCACACCCGGCTTAAAAAGTAAAGTTTTTTAAAGTGTTATAAAAATAATTATTTAACATTGTAATTATAATGGGGTGCGCGGGAGTCACGGGGTGCTTCCAACGCTTGCTCCGGAGCTCTGCTGGGGAACCGCGGTGCAGAGAGGTCACTGGGCAATGAGGTCACCGGGCAGGCCCGGCGGGCCTCCTCCCGGAGTCTGCACGCCGGGCTGCGCACCTTGGGACCTGGGCAGAGGGTTAGGGTGGGACTGGACAGCTTCGCCCCAGGCTCAGCTGTGGGAGGAAGTTGGGGTGGGCAGACTCCCGCGGGACCGGTGGAGACCGTTCAGGCGGTGCACAAGCGCTTGAAGGTCGCCAGGGCGTCGCTGCGGGGCTCCATGTGTGTAAGCGCGTCATGACGCCTGGGTCTGTCTGGGTCCCGGCGAGTGACCCGCGAGCCTGCCAGGGCCGGGCTGGGTGAGCTCACACGTGAGCGGAATGGGGGCGGGGCCTGCGGTGAGCTTGCGGGGGTGGGGGCGTGGCCGGGGCGTGGTCTGCGATGAGCTCGCCAGGGGCGTGGCAGGGGCGTGGTCTGCGATGAGCTCGCCGGGAGGGGACGTGTCCGGGGCGGGGCCTGCGGTGAGCTTGCGGGGGTGGGGCGTGTCCGGGGCGTGGTCTGCGATGAGCTCC